>VUQH01059605.1:0-10884 GCA_015106775.1 Etroplus canarensis | reverse complement strand
TTTAATGATCTTAGCTCGGCCATTCTCCACCACCCTAGGGGGCGTCTCCCATTTTGACCTTGGGACTTCCAGGCTATACTTGGCACAGATGTTTCTATATACAATGCCGGCCACTGGGTTATGCCTGCCACATGCGCCGGGAGTCTCTGGTGTTCTGGAAGTGGCCATGGATTCTCTGGGCATGTGCGCGCTTTGCCTCTCTGATGGCTCGGGACAGGTTGGCCCTAGCTGTTTTTAAGGCCGCCCTGTCTCCTGCTTTGAAGGCTGAGTCTCTCGACTTCAGGAGAGCACGCACTTTTGCAGTCATCCATGGCTTCTGGTTGGAGCGCGTGGTGATGGTCTTGGAGACAGTCACGTCATCAGTGCACTTCTCGATGTAGCCGGTCACTGATGCTGTGTACTCCTCCAAGTCAATAGAGTCGCCTTTGGCTGCAGCCTCCCTGAATATGTCCCAGTCAGTGCACTCAAAACAGTCCTGAAGAGCAGAGATGGCTCCTGCTGGCCAGGTTTTAACCTGTTTCAGAGCTGGTTTGGAGCGTCTGGTGAGTGGTCTGTATGCTGGGATCAGCATCACAGTCATGAGTCAACAAGGTGAACAGCAGTGAACTGAGAACACAGCCCTGAGAAGCTCCAGTGTTCAGTGTGCACTACCATTTTATTAGGATACACCCTCTGGAAACAATGAATATTTGGTCCAAAATTGTCTGTACTCATTCAAAGCAAAGGAATTATTCAAGTTGTTAGGGACTGACAAATATCAGTCACAATCCATCCAGTAGTTGCTATGATACAATATTTCAGTATGTAACAAAGGGACAGACTGATCACTAACATCATTTTCAATAGCCTTTCATCCTTATTTTTTTAAACTATTTAAAAACTTTGTATCTGAACTTTGCTTCACATTTAATTTCTGCTTTTTCAATGTGTGTTTGTTTCTCTACATTTTTACCTTCCTCTGCACAGTGGGGGCCTGTTAATAAAAATGTACTCAAAGATGTGCCTGATTTCCTCAGTTAAGGAATACACCTATACTGAGCTTATTTCATAGCTGTGTGTCATTAGGTTAGCTGTTAAACATGTTAGAAACTGAGTGCAGTTACAGTGGCTCAGTCACTCTAATATGTAGCAGTGGATGTCCATGTGTACTGGCTTTGTGCCCACATTTCTGGGCCAAATGATGATTATCTTACTCACTGTGTCAGACCTGCTGTGTGTGGCACTGCAGTGTGAAAGACTAACTGTCCACTATATTATTCAGTGTCACTTTCACTTCCTGTAGACATTCACACAGATGTTATATGTCACTGTGGACTAAAGCAAATCCATTTGGAACCACAATTACTGGGAATACTGGGATAATTATATTTTTTCTAACCTATCGACTAATTGTATAATTTCGTAAGGTATTCTTTGTGCATTAGGTTATGTGACAATTAAGACAGTTAATCTTGTGTTAAATTATACATTAAAGTCTATAACATATCTCATAAACCTATATGACCTATAACATACCTAATAGACCAAGCAAGTGTGACTTACTTGGAAATGTTGCCTGAAGAAAGCCTCTTCTCTTTAAGAACATGGCAAAAAGCTTAGGTTGGAAAGTTGTATTTGAATAAACTGCAAGAGTTCCAGAACAATGTCCTTTGGACAGATGATACCAAAGAGATGTTTAGCCATAATGTACAATGCCATGTTTGACAAAAAGCACCCTCACTACATTAGCACAAACACCTCACAGAAGCTCAATTATATGTGAATAAATATAAATCTGAAAAGGCAGAAAAATCAGAATTAAAATTAGAATATTAAAATATATAAACATGTTGTCATGGTCTGGGTGAGTGCTTGTGTTTTTCCACTGTCTCGGAGTCCCCACCCCGGGGTGGAGTCTCCTCATCAGCTCTCCTGCGCGCACCTGTCAGCAGTTGGAGCCATCAGCTTTTTAAGTCCAGCACTCCCCACGAGTCCTCGCCAGATCGTCTGCTAACAGCGTTAGTGAATGGCTTCACGTTTAGGTCAAGTTTACCTCACCTTCTTGTATTTACTCGCGTGTCCTGTTTCTACAGAAGGGAATCCTCCGCTGCTGTTCTTTGGATACTCACCATCACCGATCAAGTTTCACATCTCACCGTCCGCCACGCGCTGCTGAGGAGAAGTACTCACCTGCACATCACCCTGCCTCTCCTAACCAGCCACGACCCCCGCGCGCTCACCCAGACTGCCCAGGCTGCCCCCTTCTCGACCATCACCTCCGCCGGCAACAGTAAGATTGACACCCAGTTGCTCCCGCTGCACCTGACCAGTATTCACTTTACTCACGTCTCATTTCTTGTGTTACAGAAAATCTTTTGGTCTCGATCCGGATCCCGATCGCACAGATCACCCTTTCCCCGCACTCCTCAGCCTTTGCACAACTCCTTACCCATTCAAAGTCACCGCCAGTATTGCATACCTTATTCTGTAAATAAAGATCTGTTTGTTGCACCCACATCATTGTTGCACCTCCGAGTAGAGTCAGCTCTTGGGTCTGGTTATTCCTGGCCTCTGGCCGTAACACATGTATGTATAAAGTGCAATATGTAACATAAACAACTCTGAAGTTAAACACCATATGCAATATGTAAAAGAGATGACCACAGAAAGAAACAGTCACAGTAAAGAGTTATGAGTTTGATGTCCACAGGTAGGAGTGCATTCCTGTGGCATTCTGTGGTGCATCATGGTGGAATGAGTCTGCTGCTGAACATGTTCCTGTGAGTGTGAAGGATTGTCCAATATTGTCCTTAACTTGGACGGCATCCTCCTCTCTTACACGGTGTTACTGGCCTTGCAGATCAGTTTGTTGAGACTGTTTGTGTCCACTACTCTCAGACTGTCAGCAGCACACTACAGCATACAGGATGGCACTGGCTACCACAGACTCAAACATCCTGAGCATCGTCCGGCAGATATTGAAGGACCTAATTTGCCTCTGAAAATAGAGACGGCTCTGGCCCTTGTTGTATATGTCTTCTGTGCACTATATGGTTGCACTATATGCTCAAAAAAGGAGGTCAGCTGGTGTTAGGGGTTAACTGCCTGAATATACTGAATGAGCAGGACTTTTTCTTCCCTGATGGGTCAGGAATATTCCAAGGTGACAATGCAAAGATTGATCAGGTTTAAATTGTGAAAGAGTGGTTCTGGAGCATGAGACATTTTCACTCATAGATTGAGCACCACAGAGTCCAGACCTTAACCCCATTGAGAATCTTTGGTATGTGCTGGAGGAGACTTTATGTAGCAATCCAACTCGATTCAAGAGCTTGGTGAAAAATTAATGCAACTCTGAATGGAAATAAATGTTCCAACACTGCATAAACTTACTGAAATGCCAGAGTGAATACATGTCATCATCAAAGGTAAAGACAGTCGAAAGAAATAGAATATGTATGAGAAAACATGTTCCTTGTATGCTGATTATATTTAGATCATTTGTGTGTAACTAGCCATACTCTTCACATTTGTTTAGCTTTTGCTTAGTTATTGCAACAGCGGATACATTAAACTACCTTTCATAGAGATCTGACTTGTGAGGAACTTGACAAATCTTCATTCAGATGCAGGCAATATTATCCAGATCTTTGCATCAGTGTTGGTGTGTTCTGTAAATCCTTGTCCTTGTCTATCATCTTCCTCCCTGCTGGATCTGTTTGAATATTCCTCCCACTGTTCCCTTTGACTCTGTGGCTTATTCAGAAAACTCACTACCAATTATCAGGAATACCATCAGAAAATAACACGGGAGTTATTTGCTTTGCAGAAAATGAGCAGTGAAAATTCTCACTGATATGTGATGGTTATGGATTGATCAGGATAATTATCTGTGACAGGGAGGGCAAAGGCAGCAGGGCGAGCACTGAAATAGCATTAGTCAGGGTTTAAGTACAGTAAATATTATGGCTGACATATAATTACTATGGCGAGACAGAGAAGGGGACAGAGGAAGGGGTTGAGATGTTGGTGTGTGACGGAGCAAATTTCATGAAGGGCAGGAAAGCAATGGGGAATACGTATAGAGCAGAAATAAGGTTTGCTCACGACTTCTTATCTTTACACAAAAGTCATTACAAACCATTTAGCCCTAATTCCTTTACCTGCCAATATCCACAGAATGAAGACTTGTTTTACCTCAGTGCAAATGCAGAAAATGAAGAAAGCTGAATACAGTAGCTACATGAACAGCTAAAGGCCATATAAAAATCAATAGCCTTTTTATCCTAAATATATTTTGGTTTTGATTGCAAATTAGATAACATGTGTTTCCTTGATTGGATACTGCTTTATTCCCAGTTCCTTAACAGATTGTAATGCAATTAAAAAAGAAACATTTGTTTCTTGATTGTCTTTAACAGCCTGTGGACTGACTTCCATTAAAAACCAAAGTCAGTGTAACTTATGCTCAATTGCTTACAAGTGCCTAAACGTTGCTGTGCTGCTTCCAGCATCAACAATGAGCAACACTGCCCAGTGGTAGCTTAGACATATAGTCCACTTATCACTAATGTCAACAGACTACCAAATCGCAGCACAACAAAAAATTCAAATAAGGACAGCAGAGCAAAAACTTCTCTGTTCATTCTGCTACTGCAATCATGAGATGCATCATCAATAAAAATGACTGAGCCTGTTCCAGAAGCAGCCATGCAAGCCCACGCCATGACACAGCCTCCACCATGCTTCACAGGTGAGCTTGTATGTTTAGGATCATGAGCAGATCCCTTCTTTCTCCATACTTTGGACTTTCCAACAGTATGGCTGAGGTTCATCTTTGTTGTAGCTCTTCTCTGTACTTATTTGCAAATTCTAATCTTATCTCCCAATTTTCGCTGCTGTTAAGTGGTTTGTATATTGCAGTATGGTCTCTAAATCGTTGTTCTCCAAGTCTCCTTTGAACAGTGGACTGTGATATTTCCACCCCTGCTCTTTGGAGGGTGTTCATGATGTTTTGGGGTTCTTCTTTAATGCTCTCACCATTTGTCTGTCAGTTCTTTTCTTTGGACAACCGGTTCAGTGCCTGTTGCTCAGTACACTGATGTACTCCATCTTTTTAAGGCCATTTCAAATTGTGGCTGTGCCCTGTGTTTTTGAAATACCTCAGATGGATTTTACCTCTTTTCTCAGCTTCAGAATGACATGGTTTTCTCCTGCAGACAACTCTTTGGTCTTCATGTTGATCTACGCTTCTTAACTACAAATGCAGGCTTCACAGGTGAAAGCCAAAGCTTAATCTGAGAGTACATATCCAGGGCTACTTCATGATTAAACCATCTTATATGACACACTTGGGTAACAAGAAACACGTGTCCTTTGTCATATTCCAATACTTTTTCTCACTTAAAAAACTAGGTGGTTTGATACAAAATGTGATATGTTTGGTGTTGTTTAACATATCAAGATGTAAATCCCAGGGAATCAAAGATGACATTCTGATCTCTCGATTCATATCCAGCTTTTGATCTCACACACAAATGTCTTTAGTGCACAGGAAACACAAACCTTGCTGTTCCACTTTTGGAGGGGACTATAACAGTATTGAACAATCTCATGAATGTCTTATCACCGTTTTGGCCAATAAAAGCTGCCCAGCAATTTGAGCAACACTGGAGGGGGAGTCATTAATAACAAAGGTTTTCTAAGTTACACCTAGCCCCTTCAGAAAACACTCGAATATGTAATATATCATGCCATTTATAATTTTCAAGCCTTATTATGAACACATTTCTATGGTTCTGAGTCTGTTCTGACCTGGTTTGCCAATGCGCAGAAATAACTATTCAGGTTGCGCATATTATAAGAATAGAAAATGTATAAATTTATTATCAGACATTAACTGGGAGATCAGAACTTAAGAATTGCATGAGCATGCCTACTTTAACATGAATTCTCAGAAAGATTCATATACACCCTTTTCAGATAAGTTAAACATCATGTCTTTGTTTGACCAACAAGCTGTTAGGCTGTCCTTGTTACCCACTGTAGATCAGTAGATTGTGCAGCTGTCATACGTTGGAGACTAACTCTAACAGACTCTTGATCCGTTACAGTTTCTCACAGGAGAAGAGAGCACACTAATTTTGTGTGTCACAGTGTCCCAATTTTAGAAACAAATTTAGTTTAGCACATAATTTGGTTACTTTAGAAAATCACTGAATCAATCAGTGTGCACATGTCATCTTTGTCAGATGTCTTTTTTTTATTCTTTTACTGTCCTGTTCATTTGCTTCATTATTCTCCGATGAACCTCAATGATGATGCGGGCTGTGGTTGCTAGGACACAGTGCTTCAACAGCAAAGCCTCTATAGTGGGTTTCTCAATAAATAACATGTTGCAGTGGGCGTCTAAAGCCAGCCGTCCGCTGTGCTGTGTCATGTCTTCGCTGTGGCTGGTTGGAGGGGAAGTGTGAACTGTCACATCCACACACTGCCCACTCAACCAGGGAACACCGATGTCATGTCTTCTCAAACAGAGTAGGGGAATAGTGATACTTTGTGTGTGTGTGTGTGTGTGCTGCAGATGGATGTGATTGAGACACTTTGGTGTCAGAACTGCTGGAGTGTATTATTATGCCTTCAATCTGTGTCCAGCTGCACTTCTGATAACAGATGTGGTGCTGCCTTTGTCACTGTTCATCTTTGTCTTCATCTGTCGCACTACTTCATGAACCCCATTCCGCCTGCTTTTCTTTCCCTTCATGTTGTTTCTCAGTGCGTGTTCTTTCGTGTTTCCTTTGATGGAAAACGCAAATCCTCTATATCACATCTGGGAAAACTATGGCATGGGAACAGGCCCAGAGACCCTCAATTAAAGCAGTATCTTCAGTAGGGTATGTGTGAAAGGAGGTGCACCCACATGTTCATGAATAAATCATACTAAATACAGTTGCTTGCAAAAGTATCCTGACCCCCAACCACCATAAACAAGTACTTTGTAGTGCCAGCTTTGCAGCAATTCCAGCTGCAAATGTCTTAGGGTATGTCTCTCTGAGCTTGGCACATCTAGCCAGTGGGATTTTTGTCCATTCTTCAAAGCTAAACTGCTCCAGCTCCTTCAAGCCGGATGGGTTCTGCTGGTGTACAACAATCTTTAAGTCATGCCACAGATTCTCAGTTGGATTGGAAGTGGGACCACCATCATAAAAGCAGACATTTTGACAGGTTGCTGATCTGGAGCATTCAGGTGTGTGTTGACACAATGCCAAGGAGGAAATACAACAATGATGATCTCAGAGAAGCAACTCTTGCTGTCCGTCAACCTGGGAAGGGTTATAAGGTTATTTCCAAAAAAACTGCAAGTCTGCCATTCTACTGCGAGAACGATTATTCACAAGTGGAAATCATTCAAGACAGTTGCCAATCTTCCAGGACTGGATGCCCCGGCAAATTCACCCCAAGGTCAGATCGGGAAATACTCAGAGAAACTGCAAAAAACCCAAGAGCTACCTGTCAGAGTCTAAAGGCCTCAGTTAGCATGTTAAAAGTTTAGTTTCGTAACCCCACAATTACAAACAGACTGTACAAATGTGGATTATTTGGAAAGGTTGCCAGGAGAAAGTGTCTTCTCTATAAAAAGAACATGGCAGCATGGATTAGGTTTACAAAATTGCATCTGAACAAGCAACACGACTTCTGGAACAATGTTCTTTAAGCATGCAAGACCAAAGTGGATATGTTTGACCATAATGCACAGCACCACATTCAGCCAGACACAAACACAGCATATCAACATAAACTCCTCATATCAACTGTTATGCACAGTGGTGGACAGGTAATGATTTGACAATGTGACAGACTGATGAAGTCATACAGGAAATGATTACTAACTACAGTTATTGCTGTGAGAGGTGATTCTACAAGCTACTAAATCATGGGGTGTACTTAATTTTTCACACACTGCTTCTGCATTAGTTTGCTTAGTTTCTGTTAAGTAAATAATGACACAGGGTCATGTGTCAGGTGCTCTTGTAAATCTGAGGCTGTAGTTGCCTAATTTTATGGCCTGATAAGAAGCAGATATCCTGATATGTAAAAACCATAAAACTGAAAGAGGGCATACTTTCTTTTTTCAATTAACTGTAGATTTTAAATGCTGAGATGAATGTTCATTTTACTTTAAGGGGGTTATTTTTTGTGTTTGTACTTCTTACAATGACTGCTGGGAGTGTTGTAGGCTGTTACTATAGTTAACAGTTATTACATATTAAATTTAAGTTATTAAACAGTTTGGTTGATTTCTTTAGCTGAATCCTGCAGAAAGGTATTCTGATAATGCCTCTGGGCTTCTGAATAGGCCTTTTTTAAATGGAAGACACGCTGACATATCATATTTAGAAAGGCACTGGTGCAAAGAATGGTGGCTGAATTCCATTTAGCTGCATCGATTTTCAAGCAAAAGTTGTCTCACTGTTTTAAAATTGAAACAATTAGCTGTTACCATGTCACTTGACTACAGAGGAGGAACAGAGGATGCATGGACCTGTCTGATATGTATCTACCGGGCACCCAGGCTGGATTCATACTTTGAAAATGATACTTATTTGTAAATAAATAAAGCGACAAAATTTAGCATAAGCACACATAGTACATGTTTTAAGTATTAAGGATTGCGATGCAGTGTTCGTTCTTCATTCGGCTGCTTTCGTCAGGTGTCACCACAGCGCATCGTCTGCTTCCATCTCTATCCCTATCCTTTGCATCCTCTTGTGCAAGAGATAAATCATACAGTTCTTAGCATTTGCATTGATGTAGATCACAGCAGAAGTAAAATGCTATGAAAACGAAGGCAAGGATTGCGTAATTAAGAGGTTTTCAAAGTTATAAATGTCAGAAAGCAGTCACAATAGGGTGCAAAATGGCACAAACTTTGTATCAGATCTGTTTCAATAAAACACCATACATGTGAGGTTGACCCCCCACTGCAATCCAATTATTTTCCTTCTAAAACAAAGTTGAAAAGTGCACTAAATCAAACTCCTAATTACATTCTCTATTGGGTTTTGCAGCAGGAAGCCTCTTGATTTCACTGCACTCATTAGAAAGCGGACTTTACACTTCATAAAAGTAACTTTGATGTTATCCTACTTCCCTTCTAAGCTGTACAGAGGTTTGCAGGGGGGAAAGGCAGTGCAAATGAAGAAAGTAATTCTTAAGCTAGAAAGATGATTTCTTTGGTTGCTCAGTCTTTGCAATCATGTAGCAAAGTCTGGAGCCAAAGTTCTAAAAACTGCAGTTCCTCTAATTGCCACCTGAGCCTGGGGCCAAAAGCAAGTCCACACCGGTAAACAGCAATAAAAAGCATATTTACTACCTGAAACAAAAACAAACAAAACATTTTGGCCTAATTGTTAGTTACCCCCTTTATAACAACTGCCTAGTGGGTGATTATTCTCACTTGTATGAATTTTGTTCAAGCTTTCATTTATGCATTAAGCTGGTTAGGCTAGCCCTAACTTTGACTGACAGGTGTGTCTTCAGTGCAAACCATGGCTAGCTAGTAGGCCTCACCTCTGCTAATTCATTGAATTAGACATTTCAGCAACCATGTTTGTGATATTGGTGCCTTTGGGGTATTTTTAGAGGAATGATCTAATAAGTAATTGCCTGTCAAAAAGAGCGCAATGCAGTTTTGGTGAGTGAAATTCTAGGATTTTATTAGTCTGTAACTCATTTGCAGTATTAGATATTTTTTGGGTGCAGCTTCCAAAACATTCTTGCTTCCTGTGGCAAATAACTTTGCACTTGATCCTCTTATCCAATTATGATCACTTTGGTCTTCAAAAAAACAGCTGAAGACTGAAGTGAAAGTGAAGACTGAGTGCTCCACGACATGGAGATAAAAAGACAGTGGAAGGATCAGAAACTCTTGGAGCAAAACTGAGATTAGGGAGGACTTTCAACCAAACTCTAGCATAGACCTTTATGGACCCTTATAGTGTGCATAGTATTACCTTATTGTGATAAGTATTGACTGTGAAAATGGGAAAAAATAACATTAAGTGTGATTTTTCATGTTTGACTGTTGCTATTAAGCATTGTTCTTGGATCTTTTCGCTTGTTCTGTGTCTCACAAATATTCTCCTGCTTGATCCAAAGACCTCAAACTTGGACTCATCTGTTCACAACACCTTCTTCCAGTCTTCCAGTGTCCAGAGTCTGTGCTCTTTTCCCCATCTTAGTCTTCTCTTTTTATTGGCCAGTCTGATATATGACTTTTACTTGGCAATTCTGCCTTGAAGTCCAGCATCCTGAAGTTGCCTCTCCACTGTTGATGCTGACACTGGTATGTGATGGGTACTGTTTAGTGCAGCTGCCAGTTGACGACCTGCATGGTATCCTTGTCTTAAACTACACACTCTCAGATATTTGCCTTCTTGCACAGTTATGTGATGATGAAAAAATTGTTCATTCATTTATTTCTTCTAGGCCTGATTATTGTAATTCATTGTTATTTGGCTGTTTTAAAAGCTCCCAAAAAGTCTTCAGTTGATCAAAATGCTGCAGTGAGAGTACTGACAGACTAGAAAGAGAGATCATATTTCCCCTATACTGGCTTCTCTTCATTGGCTCCCTGTTAAATCCAGAATTGAATTTAAAATCCTTATACTCACTTACAAAGTCTTGAACAGTCAGGCCTCATCCTATCTGAAAGACCTCATTGTACCATATTTTCCTATTAGAGCACTTCGCTCTCAGAGTGCAGACCTACTTGTGGTTCCTAAAGTTTTTAAAAAACTTTTAAAAACCCCCTGTCCTGTGGAACCAGCTCCCAGTTTGTATTCGGAAAGCAGGCACCCTCTCTACATTTAAGATAATACTTAAAACTTTCCTTTTTGATAAAGC
>VUQH01059604.1:0-15225 GCA_015106775.1 Etroplus canarensis | reverse complement strand
ACAGAAGGATAGCAGCAAGAGTGAAAGGGAAGGTTTACAAGACGGTAGTGAGACCTGCTATGATGTATGGTTTGGAGACGGTGGCACTGACAAAAAGACAGGAAGCAGAGCTGGAGGTGGCAGAATTGAAGATGTTGAGATTTTCCCTGGGAGTGACCAGGATGGACATGATTAGAAATGAGTACATCAGAGGGACAGCTCATGTTGAGAAGTTTGGAGACAAAGTCAGAGAGGCAAGGCTGTGATGGTTTGGACATGTTCAGAGGAGGGATAGTGGATATATTGGACAAAGGATGTTGAAGATGGAGCAGCCAGGCAGGAGGAGAAGAGGAAGACCACAGAGAAGATTCATGGATGTAGTGAAGGAGGACATGCAGAGGGTTGGTGTGAGGGAAAAGGATGCAAGGGATAGGGTGAGATGGAGGCAGATGATCCGCTGTGGCGAACCCTAACGGGAGCAACTGAAAGAAGAAGAATATTATAGTCAAGTGGAGGATTTTTTCCTTGCCCACCAGGGAAAGTTCTACCAAAAAGCCACAAGCTTTGAGGATTTTGGTAAATATGATGGAAACGAAATATATCTTTAGCTGCTTTCAAGGGGTTGCCACAATGAATTAATCCGCATTGGTAATTTGGCAGAAGTTTTTACACCAGATGCCCTTCCTGACACAACCATCCATGGTGAGAAAGGCTTGTGTCCCCACCTGGAATCAAACCAGTGACCTTTCACTTATACAGTAGGACAAATGTGTAAACCACTACACTAAAGGTGAATATGATGGAAACTACCACAGAAAATGAATCAGAAACATATACTGAGAAGTTTTTGTCTGTTTTGCTAGAATGATGTGTGTATCATAATTGGCTAAAAATTGCTAAAATGATCAGTTATGGCTAAAAAATTCAAGTATGGATTCATCCCTACTGAAGCACAGAGATGGGTAGACAGAACAGCAGCAAAAATAAAAGAGAATGCAGGTCATGTATGAAGACTATGGCATGAGACAATAAGAACAAACTACATCTTCCTTTTATCCTCATTGTATTTATCTGGGGAGAGTTGGAACAGTTCCATTCAAATATATTTGGCCTTTACAGGCTAAATCCCAATCTGGTAACTTGCACAGTTCATTGCATTTTTATTTTTAAGTTAGATATGACAATTTCTATTACTTTACAACATTGACGGTGTTTGTCCCACATTCAGTTTTTTTGGGATCTGGTCACTGTGCCTGAAGGTTGATGTACAGACTCAGCAATTCCAAGATATATTTAGGGTGACCAGATCCCAACAAAATAAATGTGGGACAAGAAGTATTTTTGTATGGGACGTGTTAAGGACAAATATATTTTTATTTGAATATAAAGTTCCCTACTCCCTTGTTAAATTAATACCATGACAATAAAAGGAAGCTAAAGTGTAGTTTTTATCTGTAAGTCCTCTTGCTGTCATGTGTCCTCCCTTTCATCCCAGTAACCTTTAAAACTGTTGCTAGCCGTTATTTCAGTTTCTGGATGGTCTTTTTGGTAACAACTTGCCAACATTTCAGTGGGGATGAATTCATGAGCTGGAACTTCTCTTTTTGAGCTTTAGGTTTCTTGTGAGACTCAAAAATAACTGTCAAAACTGGATAAACTCCACAGTCTTTTGGTGGGTCCTGTGTTCACTGTCCATCACTGTGCAGCTTGACTTGCATACGCCAGAGAATGCCAAAACTGGCAGGTCTGTCAGTGTTGCCCTGTCCTCTTCATAGATGAAAGCAAGTTCACAATAAGCACATGTGACAGGTGTGAAAGAGTCTGTAGACACTGTCACATGTGCTCAGTGTGAATCTGCTCTCATCTGTGAACAGGGTACCAGTGGTGAACCTCCTGGTTGTGATGTTCCCTTAATTTTTTTGATCAGTGTATTATTATTATTCTATAGGAACAATTTTACACTAATTCACATATAACAAAGGAAATGAAAACACCCATAGTATTTAATTTTTGTTCCTTAAAATGTACTTTTGGAAGGTCCCAGCCCTCTAGTCTGGTATTAAAATTCAGACCATTATAAACAAGTAGACAAAGTATGCACATTAACGCGCTTTTATAAAGTAATGCAGCACATTTCTCTCACACTGATGAAGGTGTATAAATTGAAATTTCACATGGAAGTGGGTTTGCTGTGTGGCAATAAAACACAAATTCATCTAGGAGTTTGAAACTATGTGAACAGAAAACTGCAGTATTTAAGGTGGAAATAGAGAGATCAGACAGTAAAGCAGGTATTGTCATTATCACCAGCAAAAAAAAATCTCAAAAATTATAATGGTAACAATAATAGCTGTTTTTTTGTTTTTCTTTTTTAAATTAAGATTAGAACAAACCAGTTGACACAACATGAAGACGGATATATTTATGAAGATGGATTGGCTGGTAATCCAACTTTGGAAACTACTTAAATGTCATGTTTTAACAATACTGGTCCTGCCTACATTGATCCACAGGTGAGATGTGTGTATTAAAGTGCTGTGTGTGGTACCAGAATACGCATTTATTAAGACTACATTGTACTGTAAACGCATCCTACACCACACATTTCACAGGAATTATTAAAAACACTTGTTCAGTTGAATTAAACTGGATGTTTAGTGGAGTCCCATAAGCAGAAATCAACCTGCTATGTGCTATCAAATTATTAAAGTTCAAGATTTCGGTCATTTATTTGAACGCAACATCAGTTTTCTTAGTAACAGAACGCAAGACTGTTATTGTAAATGTCTCCCATCATCTGAGTTCATCTGCAGCTTCACATGTTCTCCACAAGGGTGTATCCGTTCCTCAGTGCATTTCATTTTTTTTAGATCGCTGCAGGAGAGGCTATGAAAACACCCCTATGGTAAGAAGCCCCTGAGTCCTGCCTGCCACACTGACCAATTTTTTCATCAGTTTTCCGAGATAACCATGGGATTCCTGACATTTGAAGTACTGATGTAACATTCTGATTGTACAAAATGTGTGTGACTTCTTTAGATGTGAAGATGAAAACTTTTACTGTAATATCAGAGCGGAGTTATTGAAGAAAGAGAAACCCACAAATGGGGCGAGAAGAAAATAACCCATGGGGGAAAATGCCACTGGAAGGCTTTTATCCCTGTTAGAAGAAAAATTAACTTGTCAGTGAAATTAAAAAAAAATCTTGCTTTTAAAAAGGGCACAAGGAGTAGATTTTTTAAATACTTTTAATTCTTCTGGCAAACAGGTTTTCTTTAATGGTCAGAAAAGACTAGAAATGGCCATAAAGAGTTGTTATCATAGTTGCAATTTGCCAACATTGGCAGACAGGATACATAAAACCTACAGGTGAGATTTCAGTGATGCCCTCTTTATCACCATATAACATCACATCTCCAGTTTGCATAAAAGGCGCTTGGTTCCTTTGTCCTTGCTTGCCAGCCTTGTAAGGTATAGCGTATTTCAATGATTAACATCCGACGTCTCTTTGGATCCTCGGTTTTCTTTGGCACCGACCTAAAACGCTGACAGACACCGCTGACTCAATATTCAAATAAGAATGCGACATGCTGGGACAGTCGAAGAGAGGCATGAATGCAGCTGCTGCTGCTGCTTGGTGTTGCACGAACAGCACTCTACCCGAGGCGCTTTTACTTGAATGTGAGACATAATTACAGTTTGTGTTGTGGTTAAGTTTATGTTTGCATGTTTCCATAGTGTGCTCTGTGTTGTGTGCGTACGTGCGCACTACACAGCGTGCCATCGTATGCGTAATTATTGCTGCCATTATCGCTGCTGTGCAGAAAATAACCCGAGGGAGTAAAAGGACAAGCACAGTTAAATCTTTACAATTATGCTTTGTTTAGCGTGATTAGACACAGAGTTAATGACACGACGAGTTTTCACCTGGATGGAACAGGTGTCGAGACAAGAAGGGCAAACGAGGCAGGGGCTGACCGAGGAGATGCCCCTCCATCCACATACTTTTGCGCACGCGTAAAATGTATTAAGGTGCACACTTAAACTCTGGATCGCAGCCTATATAAGGGAGAGTCTGTGAACTCTTTCGGGGGCAGACGGCAAAAATGACAAATAAGAAGGATGCTGTGCTCCATCCAAACGCAGCCGGTTGCGCGGTTTTACGCGTGGTGGCAAGCCTGTGGCCATGCCGGGCATCTGGAAAGACCCAGAGTCTTCCGGAGTTAATCCTTATCGCGTCAGTGATGTTGGTAGTCCCTGTCCAGCCAGCATCAGCTCATCCCCAGTGCCTGGATTTCAAGCCACCTTTTAAACCTCCCTGGCACCTGGAGTTTTGTAAGCAGTACGAACAATTTGGCTGCTGCGACCAGGGAACTGACAACATGATCGCGGAGAGGTATTGGGACATCATTGAGCAGTTGGAAGCGATGGGTTATGAGCTCTGTGCAGACATGCTGAAGGAAGTTATGTGCCAGGTAAATTTATTTTATTGTTCAGAAGTCGGGCTCTGATAGGTGACAACAGTAAAGATTTTTCAGGGTGTTGATGAATGTGTCTCTATATGCCTACTGAAATTTTGACCAATGCTTATGTTCAGCACTCACCATTTTAAACCAAAAAAAGTCCTTCAAAATTTTACATATACACAAGTTCAACTTTGGGTTTATTTTAGTATAATCTAAATTGAAACCCTGATTAAATTAAAAGTAATTTTTGCAATTGCATTTACAACTTTATGATTGCCAAAAACAGATGAGCAGAAAGTGCTGTGAAACATTGCTCTGATTTAATGCAGACTAAAACTAGACAGTGCTGCCTTCAGATATCACTTGTGGATATTAATGACTGACAAACTATTATTTCACAAAGCCATGTATAAGTTAAACCAAACAGAGGTTCTAATCCAGAGTGTTTTTTATAATGATTTACAAGGGAATATGCTTACACTTGCAGTAATCATCAAGGCTGTAAGCCGCAGACATCACAATTTGCACATATGAACTACAGCAATTAGACATTAGAATTCCTATGAAATAGACCACATGGACAAAAGTATTGAATCACCTACACATTAACTGGGGGCGGCAGTGGCTCAGTTCGTTGGGACTTGATTTGGGAACCAGAGAGCTCCGGTTCAAGGCATGCTCAGAGCACTATATGTGTGCAGGCTGGAAGCTGGAAAAAGAAACATTTCAGAACACTGCTGTTTCAAGGCCCATGTGGACCACTATATATGGAGTGTGGACCGGAAGCTGGAGAGGTGTCGGTTCATCCCTGAGCACTGCTGAGGTGCCCTTGAGCAAGGCACTGAATCCCCTACATTGCTCCCCTGGTGCCCCTCAGGGGCTGCCTTCTCACTCTGATCACCTCCTTAGCAATGCATGTGTACTGGTTCTGTCTGTGCACACATGCATGTGTGTATTCAGACCTGCATGCGGAATTGTGTATGCTAACAACGGAGTGCAGAATCTGGAATTTCCCCAGTTGTGGGGACTAATAAAGGTTGTCTTTCTTTCATTACATCCCATTCTAAACCATAGCATTAATATGGAGTTGGTCCCCTCTTTACAGCTATAACAGCTTCCACTCCTTAGGGGAGGCTTTCTACAACATCCAGAAGTGCATTTGTGAGGTCAGACACTGATGTAAGAAGAGAGAGCCTGGCTCTCAATTATCCCAAAGGTGTTTGATGGGGCTGAAGCTCTGCCACTCTGGCTGTGTGTGTGCAGATAAGTTCTTCCACACCAAACTCATCCAATGATGCCTTTATGCACCTCGCTTTGTGTACTTGACTGTACTGGACCAAGCTACTCCCACAAAGTTGGAAACAAATTATTTATTTTTACAAACTGAAGCAATAAGATTTCCTTTCACTGGAACTAAAGGGCCCTAGGCCAACCTCAGAAAAACAACCCCATAACATTATCCCTCCTCCACCAAAGTTCACAGTTGACACAGTGCAGTCAGGCAGTTAATGCTCTCCTGGCATTCACCATATAGAAAAGTGGGACAGAACATGTTTCTACTGTTCCAAAGTCCAATGGCAGCATGCTTCTAACACTTGACGTTGTGCTTGGTGATGTAAGGCTTAGCTATGGAAACCCATACTATGAAGCTCCTGGCCGGGCATACAGTTTGTGTGCTGATGTTAATGCTAGAAGAGGTTTGGAACTCTGCTGTTACTAAGTCAGTGCACTGTTGGACACTTTTATGACTATGTGCTTTGGCACTTGGCAACCTCACTTTGTAACTTTGTGTCTTCTGCCGCTTTGTGGCTAAGTTGCTGTGGTTTTTAAACACATACTCTTTGCAATAATAACACATTCAGTCAATCATGAAATATCTAGGAATGAAGAAATTTCACCAACTGACTTGTTGTATTGGTGGCATCCTATTACACAAATATGCTTATATTCAGTGAGCCCTTTAGAGCTTTCGGTGCTTGACTTAATACACCCATGATATTGTGAATAAATTACACACCTAAATTCTGAAATTAAGAGATGTAACCCAATACTTGTTTCCTTATAGTGTATTTCCATAGTGCTAAAACAGAGGTGTGCACAGGGGAGGGGGCAGTGGACTAACTTACTGCGAGTCGAAGTGCCCTTTATTAATATCAAAATAAGTCTTTGTCCTGATGGGACACATCTGTTCTTAATGTTGTGACTTAATGTCACTCTTGGTTCAATCAGTCATCTCATCTGTGCATGACACTGCCCTAAAATGTCCTAACTATAAACCGCTGTGCTTGTCCCATCCAGGAGTGCTCTCCTTATGCTGCCCACCTCTATGATGCTGAAGATCCCTATACACCCATCAGAGAGATTCCCGGGCTTTGCTTTGACTACTGTTCTGAGTTTCATGGCAAATGTCGCCATGTGCTTAAATATTTAACAGAGAACCAGCTGCTACTGGACACCTCAGAGCAGGATGTAATCACATTCTGCAGCATGGTTGACCTGTCTGACCAGGACTACTGCTACCCTAATGTTTTAAAGAGCCCTGACCTTAATACAAACCTGGGACAGGTGGTAGAGGACCCCAGAGGGTGTCTTCAGTTGTGTCTGACTGAGGTGGCCAACAATCTCAGAAACCCTGTGCTGATGTTGCACAGCGGTGATGACACACATCGAATGTTTATTGCAGAGCAAGTGGGCTTTGTGTGGGTTTACCTGCATGATGGCAGCCGGCTGGAGCAGCCTTTCCTGGATATGAGTGGGGAGGTATTGACCACACCATGGCTGGGGGATGAGAGAGGATTCTTGGGCATGGCTTTCCACCCCAAGTACCAAGACAATGGACGCTTCTTTATTTACTACTCCATCCAGGTCAACAATAAGTTGGAGAAGATCAGAATCAGCGAAATGAAGGTGTCTGCCTATGACATGAACATGGCTGATCCATACTCAGAGAGGTATGCAGAGGAAGGAATTTCTTTCTTTTTTTAGTTTAAAGTTTCTCTAATGATATATGTCTGTGCAAACTGCATGTTAGAAGCCATATAGGAATTTATTATCATTCATGAGACGGGCTGTAATCACACCAAACCTTGCATAAACATGTCCTGGGTTAAACACTGCATGTCACTTTACACTTTTCTGAAATCCTGAATACCATAAAAATTCATAAGCTGCACTTTTCAGTGTAAAACAATTAAAATATCTCAGCAAAAAATGAAGGTGAAATAAAATCTTCTTATGGATATATATTTAATAAACTTGACTTTATTTTAGGCCTCCCAGACATTTAAGGCCACCAGAACATTTATTACTCGTGATTTCCAAGTTTGACAGGAAAATGGTTCAATATATTCCAATGTCACCTACAGTATGTTACAACACTGACAAAATGTGTTCATGGTAAATGAATAATGAATACTTCAACACTTTTAGGAGTCTTCAGAGGAATGACAGGTCTTCAGAGCTTTTTTACTTTTCTTTAAGCAAACAAATATGAAAGTAGTATTCCTTACTTTCTTTTTAAGTCTCAGAAATCCCTCATCTCTTTATATTTTTCTTAGGAAATGGGAAAAAGGTACAATGATTCATTGAAACGTACAAACATAAAATGTAAATAGTGTATATTTAACAAAAACAGACTGTTTAATTCTAACTAACTTGAATATCAGTATTTTATTCTTCAATACAGTGTGAACTGTCTTAGGCAAGCTTTCTTGTAATTTCTTCATGCAGTCTTCAGGTATAGCTCTCTGGGCTTCTCAAAGGACATTCCAAAGATCTTCTTTGGATGTTGGTTGCTTTTTGTTCCATTCTCTTTCAAGATTAGCCCACAATGCTCCAATAGTGTTGAGGTCCATTCATCGCTCCATAAGACCTTTTGTCACTGATTTTCAGTCCAGTGTGCAATTTGGGATACCCCAGCCTTCTCTCCCCGTTTCCCTTTCTTAAGAATGGCTTCTTGACAGCCACCCTTCTATTGAGGCCATTTCTGATGAGGCTTCAGCAAACAGTAGCTGGATCATCAGAAGTGTCCAGATGCATCTGTCAGGTCCAGTGTCAGGTCTTTGATGGATTTTTCCACCTGTTTCTTAAGGACTTGACCTTCAGATACTGCTCATCTGCTGTACATAGTTTTTAGGCCTGCCACTTCTGCCACTTCTTCTTCTGTCCTCCACTTGTCCAGTTTCCTGAGATTTTTTTTAGGATACAGTGCACATGATGCCAGTGTCGCTGGACTGAAAATAGTAACACCTTCAGAAAGCCTAGAGAACTATTGCTTAAGACTACTTTAAAAATACAAGAAAGAATAGAAGAAAGTGTGGGTGTTTTGAAGATATATATATATATATACAAAATAAACAAAAGCATAAAAAAATCATAAAAGCAAGTTTAGTGGAAAATGCTATATAAATTCAGATGCCTACAATAGGTCTTTAGCCATCTTTACATAGTCAGTGAACCATAGGTCTGCAGACAGAGCATTTCACTGTACAGATGCAAATTGGACTTTGTCTAAGTCATCAAGCTGAAAAGTAATGTTTACAGAGACTGGCCACATGAGGGAGAGCCTGAGTGTGAAATGCTCTGTAGGTAATGGTGAGAATTTTAAAGTGAATGCTGAAGACAAGAGGGGAGCAGTTATGAGGCATAAGTAAAGGGGAAAAGGAGTAATATGAGTGTCTGTTTTACTTAGTGAGTAGTCCATCACAGTAGTTGACACAGGAAAAGATGAAGGCCCAAATGTGCACATCTGGCTTCTCTTTTGAAAAGACATCTTAATTTACTAAAAGGCAGACAGAACTAGGCATAGAGAGCTGCTTATTATGAGTGTTGAAGTACAAGCACTGATCAAAAATCACAGCGCAGCAGAAGACAGAGACCCAACTTGTCCTGATCAGAGAGATTGAAATTCCTGGGGCAGCAATTCAAAACCTTGTCTTCACTGAGCTGTTAGGAATTTTTTGCTGTCTAGTTCCTGATGACATTAGGGCAGTCAAGCAGCTTAGACAACCTATACACCTGATTTTTGTTTGAAAGTAAAATATAGCTGGATTTTATTTGCAAATAAATTTTATATTACGTTAAAAATCAACAATCTATCCTGAATACCAGGGAATATCATGGGCCCCGGAACTAAACCTTGTGGAACAGTGAGGATCCATAAGACATTATTCATCCTTTTATTCAACTGAACTCATGCAGAACCAATGCATTTCAGTCATAAAAAACCTTTGAAATCTTTTCTTAAACCTAGAGTGAAGTTCATCTTAACTATTCTGTCTCAGTAATGTAGGGGTAAGTTTTCTGGCCACAACCTTCTCCAAAATTTTTTACACGAAAAGGAGTATGGATATAGGCCTGTAATTCATCGGCACAGCAAAATCTAAGTTGGCTTTCTTTAAAATGGGCTGTGCTTAAAATATGAAGGGACACATACTGAAGACAATGAAGCATTAACCATGGCTATTACGACAGTGAAAATAGTTTGATGAACCAAGGAATTAGTGCCTCAACTCTGATCTGACCTTAGTTCAATAATTTCTGTAGGATGAATATTTTATTGTATAAGCAGTGAATGACATGCACAAAGCAGCTGAAGAGCAGAAGGTTGGATTAATGCTACCCTTGAGGCATACTTAAGAATCGTGGCAACCAGATAATTATGTTGAAAAAACAAGAGACTAATCTTTAGAGGATATGCTTTTGTATTCAACTGCATTCTTTTTCACATTCAGGGTCATTTTAGAGATTGAGGAGCCAGCTGCAAACCACAATGGAGGCCAGCTGCTTTTTGGTCTGGATGGCTATTTGTACATATTTACTGGAGATGGTGGAAAAACTGGGGATCCGTTTGGGAAGTATGGCAATTCACAAAACAAGTAAGGTGCTTCGAGTTTAGTCAAGTATGAACGCTGGTTCATTTTTTGTATGAAATACCCCTTACAGCACTGTCAGATGTACTTCTCACCCATTTACTAACAGCGCTTGTCTAAATGTGCTAATTTGAGTTGATTTTAGATTAAATTATTTTCAGTTGAGTAAAAGCAACATTTATGTCAACAACATGAAATGTCAGAAGTTGGATATTTCTACCGGTTGCTTTCAGCTATAGATATTGCAACAATTTTTCTTGCATAATTATAACCTCTAGCTACTACCAATATCTATCCATTACTTGTAGCTACTTCAACATTATTACTAATCTAGATATACACTCAAATAGGTATACACTTATTAGGTACACTTGTTCAACTGCTTGTTAACTCAAATTTCTAATTAGGCAATCACATGGCAGCAACTCATTGCATATAGGCATGTAGACATAGTTCAAACTGAATAGAAGGGGGAAGAAAGGTGACTGAAATGACTTTAAATGTGGCATGGTTATTGGTGCCAGACAGGCTGCTCTGAGTAATTCAGAAACTAATGATCTACTGGGATTTCCCCGCAAAACCATCTCTAGGGTTTACAGAGAATGGCCCAAAAAAGGGAAAATATCCAATGGGCAGCAGTTCTCTTTGCGAAAAATACCTTGTTGATGCCAGAGGAGAATGGCCAGACTGCTTGAAGTTTACAGGAGGGCAACAGTAACTCAAATAACCTTTTTTTTTGTAACCAAGATATGCAGAAGAGCATATTTAAATATGCAACATTTTGGACCTTCAAGCAGATGGGCTACAATGGCTGAAGGCAACACCTGATCCCACTCCTGTCAGCTAAGAAAAGGAAACTGAGGCTAAAATTCACACATGCCCACTGAAACTGGACAATGCAAGATTAGAAAATGGTTATCTGGTCTGATGAATCTTGAGTTTTGCTGCGACATTCAACTGGTAGGATCAGAATTTGTCGAAAACAACATGAAAGCATGGATCCACCCTGCCTTGTAGTTAATGGTTCAGGCTGCTTCTGGTGGGGGATATTTTCTTGGCACACTTTGGGCCCCTTTATATAAATACCACAGTTTACCTGAGTATTGTTGCTGACCATGTCCATTCCTTTAGGACCACCATCTTCTGATGGCTGCATCCAGCAGGATAATGCACCATGTCACAAAGCTCAAATCATCTCAAACTTGTTTCTTGAACATGATAATGAGTTAACTGTACTCAAATGACCTTCACAGTCACCAGATCTCAGTCCAATAGAGAACCTTTGGGATGTGGTGGAATGGGAGATTTGCATCATGGATGTGCAGCCAACAAATAAGCAGCAACTGTGTGATTCTGCCACATCAATATGGACAAAATTCTCTGAGGAATGTTGCCAGCACTTTATTGAATCTATGCTATGAAGAAACTACCCAGTTCTGAAGACAAAAAAGGATCCAACAAGATACTAACCTGGTGTATCCAATACAGTGTATGTGTGAAAGTTCAGTTAGCAGTATATCAAGTATGGTATTTCAACCATAAAGTGAACCATGAGTATTAACATTGCTGTTAATTTGAGCAATTTCAACTATTTAGCCATACTTAAGGCCAGTTGAGGATCCAGCCTTCAGCTACATTCATTTATTTAAAAAAATCACCCTCAATCTATTCAAAAATACACTGTATTAGTATATTATTAATTTTTCAAATACTTGAACATTTAAACCATTTATCCATCACATGTAGGCAACTGTTTCAGCTGATTATAATACAGCTACAACAAATATTTAACTTAGTCTTTTTCAACTGAGTAATTCCTGTGGCGCTGAGATCTTATGATCCCCATTTCTACATCTGCACCTTCACAGGGTCTTGTGTTTCCAGAATTACAGTTAGTTACAGAACATCCCAGACCCTTTATTATTATTTGCTAGGTCAGATTTAAAATATAACCTGTAGACAATAAAATTCTTTACATTAGTTTTGTTGTATTCGTGAATGTGTTTGCTTATGTAATATTTTAGATTGAAGGATGGTTAAAAGGGATTGACAGGGTTAGAATATTTACCTGGGAACTGGGAACATGGACACTCTCCCCCTTTAACTTTTAGCTATTGTACCAGTTTAGCTATGAACTAATTGTTCTTAAGCTGATTGTTTCAATTAATTGCACAGTTAACATTTCGCCATTACTTTTAGCTATTCAAACCATTACTGTTTATTAATAATCTATATGATATAACCTTATTTTCAAGCAAACCATGTGAATTGCTATCATTTAACTTCAGCACCATAACAAATACTATATTTCTATCTGTTTATCTACTGCTTTCACTTGCTTAGGAATTATTATTTAAGGCCTCTTCACTTTTTTGGTCACTCAGGAGTGCTCTTTTGGGAAAAGTACTACGCATTGATGTGGATGGAATTGACCCCAGTGGTAAGCCATACAGGATCCCCTATGATAACCCATTCCGCGGGGACCCAGGTGCTCTGCCAGAGGTGTTTGCTTATGGGGTCCGAAACATGTGGCGATGCTCTGTCGACCGTGGTGACCCAGTGAGCGGGTATGGCAGGGGTCGGATATTCTGTGGAGATGTTGGTCAAAACCGCTACGAGGAGATTGATATTATTGTCAAGGGAGGAAACTATGGATGGAGGGCCAAAGAGGGCTTCGAGTGTTATGATATGAAACTGTGCCAAGACTTGTACCTGAGTAAGTTTTCTGCTCACATGAAACCTCAGGGATGATACAAATCAAGAGCTATTTTCTATCTATTTGGAACTTTTTCCACTTATTTCCATCATGATTAACACTCCTCTGTTTAATTTTGATTATTTTCATTGTCGGAGTTAAATTCAGTTTGTCTTTCCCTGCCACAACAGATGACGTCCTCCCTATATTTGCATACAGCCATCATGTTGGGAAGTCTGTGACAGGGGGGTATGTGTACAGAGGATGTGAATCACCCAATCTCAATGGCTTGTACATTTTTGGAGACTTCATGAGTGGGTAAGATTACACTTATCTGGGCCAAAAATGTTTTGTTAGTTTTTCGGAATAAATGAAAAAACAGATTTGTTTTCTCTGCTTCTTCAGTTACATGCATATTTTTTTTTTCATTAATTTTAATTTCATTTCATTTAAACCACTTGAGGCCTTAGACTAACTCTAAGACTGCCCTGCTGGTTGGCTGGTTGTAGCAGTATCAATGATTCCTGTCTTTCAGTCGAATCATGGCATTAGAGGAAGATAAAACAAGAGGAAGCTGGAGAGAAAGGAGTGTGTGTATGGGTGATACAAAAACTTGCTCTTTTCTTGGACTCATCAATCATCACCACAAATTCATCATCTCATTTGCTGAAGATGAAGCAGGTAAAGTTTGGTCAGTCTTTTGCCGTATTTAGCACAAGAATGGACCTGCGCAACACTTCTGACATGCTGTTTTTGTTATTCAGGAGAGCTGTATTTTCTGGCCACATCATATCCAAGTGCCATGTCTCCTTCTGGAACAGTGTTTAAATTCATGGACCCCTCCAGGTGTAGTATCAGACTCAGCCTGTATTACATACATGTATTAGATAGGCGCACCTGCTTGGAGCAATAATTCAATAAGACAGACATGCTTCTCCAACTGACTTTGTTCCAAGTTATGCAAAAAAATTATGGTACAATAAATCCCTGGAGCTAAATCAATTTGAGGAGTGCACAGGTGATGAAAAAGGACGTCTCTTCCACAATCCTTTTGCAACTACGTAGTCTCTTAACCATACAAGTCTTGAATTTTCATCACAATGGGGATGTTATGGCTACACAAAAAAACCATTTGACTTGTACTATGTAAAAAGTTTTTGACTCCAGAATATTTTGGCATGCAGAGGAGTTCACTGGTCGACTCAATGACTGCAGGGTGCCGGGATCCTGTGGTTGCAAAACAAGCCCAAGTCATCACCACTCCATCACTGTATTTGACAGCTAGTATGAGGTGTTTGTGTTGATATGCTGTGATTGGTTTTTACCAAATGTGGTGCTGTGCATTATGGCCAAACATCTCCACTTAGGTCTCCTCTGTCTGAAGAGCATTGTTCCAGAAGTCTTGTGGTTTGTTAAGATGCAGCTTTGCAAACCTACACTGTAGTGCCATGTTGCTTTCTACTGATAACCCATCCAAACAAGTGCTACTTGTTCAGCCTTTTTCTAAATGTATCTAATTTCTAATTGTAGAGGTACTGATGATCAGTTAATCAAGTGCATTTGGTTAGCAGCACCTGGCTGCTACAAAGCAATAAGAGTGCAATTCATTTACTGCATAGATCTGGTAACTGATTTGGGTCCAGAGCTTTATTCGATTTTTCCAAACCCTAAATAATTTTTCAAATATCTAATGTCACGTGGGAAAGCTGCTTTAATAGACATTTAAAGGATAAAAATAAATAAGCCAAAACTTTTGCAATGTGTTATTTTGTACAGAAAATAAATGACAAGTCTAACTTTTTTTTTTGCCAATATATTTATTGTCTTTTTCAAAATTATTTCACAAACACATAACATATACACATACATACACATACACAGACTGCATACCCTTGCATCATAAAAAAAAAAAAAAAAAAAAAAAAAAAAAAAAATAAAAAAAAAAAAAAAAAAAAATAAGAATAAAAAATAAAAAAAAAAAAAATAAAAAATAATTTAAAAATAAATTAAAGGGAAAAGAAAAAACAAAAAACAGAAAAAGAAAAAGAAAAGAAAGAAAAGGGTGGGGAAGTGGGGAGGAAGAAAGAAAACGGGGGCTACATTTTACAATGTTCATAAATCATTTCATAAAAATCTAACACTTTCATTTGTCATCATATTTATATATGGTTCCCAGAGTTTATCAAAGTCTTTTTGTTTGTCTTTGGCAATGTAT
>VUQH01059602.1:0-14188 GCA_015106775.1 Etroplus canarensis | reverse complement strand
GGTGACTACCTCATGAAGCTCATCGAGAGAATGCCAAGAGTGTGCAAAACAGCAATCAAAGCAAAGGGTGGCTATTTTGAAGAATCTAAAATATAAAACATGTTTTGAGTTATTTCGCACTTTTTTCTTCACTACATAATTCCATATGTGTTCATTCATAGCTTTGATGTCTTCTATCTATTTTTTAAATCTTTTAAACTTAAATTTTTAACTGTAGAAAAAAAAAACAAACTAGTCCTGTCTCTGTCACATGTCATATGTTTACATGTTTATATGTTGCACCAGGTCCTGAAGAAACACTATTTCATTTCACTATGTTCTGCGTCAGCTATATGTGGTTGAAATGACAATAAAGCTCTCTTG
Source organism: Etroplus canarensis (assembly GCA_015106775.1). Lineage (NCBI taxonomy): Eukaryota > Metazoa > Chordata > Actinopteri > Cichliformes > Cichlidae > Etroplus > Etroplus canarensis. The sequence goes on along the minus strand of VUQH01059602.1, from coordinate 13,825 downwards.
AATCTTGAATCTTGAATCTTCAGTGAGAATCTACAATTACCTACAAAAACCCAGTCATGAAAATGAAGAAAAACCATTAAATGAGAAGGTGTGTCCAAACTTTTGAATGGTAGTGTGTGTATACAAAATGGGAAACAAAGTGGAACTGTACAGTTAGTGTGCCACTCATTTTCAGTCATGCTCTTCCAGATGCAGTTAACCCAACTTGTACAGACGAGACATGTAACAATAAAAAAATCAATCATGGAATCACATTGTATATGAATTCATCTTCTTTTTTTGAGCTCCTTTTCACATTCACATATTAAACGCCAAATCTAAAACCATCATAACTCTTTGTGTTCATTTAATCAGTGTCCATCAGAGGGATGCCCAGGAAGATAGGCTTCATTGTGGTCAACTCATCCAGTCATGAGGACAACTTTAGTGCAAAGGAGCTCATGGTCCATGCACCTACAGTCAATGGCTGGAGATCCAGCAGGTAAAATAACACAAGCTAACATGTTAAAGATTCTTTCTAGCAGGTTTATTGATAACAATAAAGACATAGACAAATTTCAGCTTTATCTATAAGCTCAAACTTGTGAACACTTTTATCAGAATGTACTTTTGAGATGATGTCTTGTGAAATTCAAGATCACAGAATTGGTTTACTATTCCAAACTGTTCCTTTCTTAAAGCAGTTAAATTGTAGTATTACGTCTAATACTCAAAGGGCCTTTTTCCTCTCATTTTTATGAGATGACTTCTAGTTTTTTTTCCCCTTTCACACTAAAGAAACGTGTTAATCAAATTTTCCGTAGGTTATGCTCCTACCCTCAGCACATCATGCTCCAGCTGGTGGAGAGAAGTAGGGTAAGGAAGCTACAGCTGCTGGCTCACCAGTACATGATCCCAACCAAGGTTGAATTCTATATTGGAGACATTCTCCCTGAAACCACCTCTTCAGGGTTTTCTGGGGAGCTTCGCAGACTTGGGTGAGACTGCAGACTTGGCCAGGCTTAATTTTGCCACCCTTTTGCCACACATTTGGTTAATGCAAATGGATTTATTTGGCTCTGAGTTGGTTTTGTTAACCCAAGATACCAGGAAACTGACATTTAGATGCCACCAAACTGAAATTTAGCCATGATTTTGTAAATAAAGTATTTTAAATACTATTTACATTATTGAAAATTGGTTGCCTACAATAACACTTTACTCCCACCACAGATATGTATCTTTGTCAGACAACGAGAAGACAGGTTTTAAAGCTCGGGAGCTGAAGTCGGTCCATGTAGATGCCATTGGAACATATCTGAAAGTAATCTTCCACAGGAACTACGTCAACTGTTACAATCACTACAATCAGGTACTCTTTAAGTTGGTAATGATGCACTGAAGCCACTAGGTTAATAAGCCATTTTAGGATAATCTGAGAAGGCTCACACCTGAGAATTAATTTGCTGGTGTCACATTGCCAGTCATATTCTGAATGTTACATTATTTGCATTTTCATTCATGCTGAACACTCCAATTTTTCAGTTTATTATTGAAATTTATATAGTGTAATGTCTGAGTATGAACTGAAATAAAAAATGAAATAAATACAAAATTTGAAGACTTTTTTCTTCTAATGCTTTGGGTCATTATTTTACTGTAGAAGGAACCCCTGAAAAACCAGTCTGTTTTCCTGCCTTTTTCCTTTTTCTTACCTCTTTTCTTAGCAGTGCACAGCTCTACTTGCTGAAATACACTATTGCACTATACATGCATCAAAAGGTGTAGTAATGCAGTTCTTTCCAGTACTGACCTTTTTGCAGTACTTGTAAGTAATCAAAAAAAGTTGGGCAATTAGCAGAAGTTGTTTTTCGCGTCCCTTAAGAAGCCGGGGGCTGGAAGGACCACTGAGCTAATGCCACGATGAGGCGTCAGTCACCTGTCTGTACGTCTGTCTGTCCATCCACAATTTACAAGACTTTTTACTCCTTCTGAAGTATTGGTCTGAATTTAATCCAATTTACAGACAGTGATCACCTAATGGGTCTTCACTCAAACTGTGCTCAAGGTCAGGGTCATTTGTGATTTGTGATTTGACAGGCACTTCTCTATTTTCACAAGAATTGCTAACCCTGAAAGTATAGATCTAGAATGTAATGTACATAAAATGAGTGTTTGTATGTGTCCTTCTGTCATCTATACAATTAGGTTTATTTATGGCATAGTGATCTCTTAAGCTAGGTTAGACCCAGTCAAGAACTTGGGCTGTTGTCCTGAATTTGACTGTTTTTGAGCCTCCTTGACTTCTCAGTGGATTATTGTTTTTATTAGTTTGTGCGGTACAGCCCACCAGTGAAGAAAAAACTTAGCGCTTTCTTTTTGTACCTCACACATTGCAAGACCTGTGTGAATTTTAATTAGCCAGATGAGCTACCGCATCATTGATGTCGTTTCTTCAAAAATGTCCACAGTTTTACAGCTTACCTTTGTAACTGTTTTTTTAAGTTTATCATTGATTTGAACCTTTTCAAATTTCAATAAAAACTGGAAAACTGGGGTGTTATAAAACTTTTGAATGACTGATTTATGGTAGAGAGAATTTTTATGGCTGGAGGACAGTCTAGAGGGGACTGGCTTAAAATAAAGTAGATATTTGGATTTGGATTACAGTTTTTGGATTATTTAAGGAACATGTCACACAGTTTCTTTTTCCTCTAAATATTAGGTTCAGTTCAAACTTAGCTTTTTTATGAGATTTTGAGAAAGTAAAATAAAGGGTATTTGGCTTTGCCCTTGAAGCTTTATTCACATAGATCCTCTACAACCTTCCCATGCTTTTTACCCATTTATTACATGCAATTATTTTTTCTTTTTGATTTGCTCTCACATTTCTGTTTCATTCAACCATCTTGCCATTATCAACATCTGTTTATGATTTCAGGTTGGTTTGGTAGCCATTAATGTTCTGGGAGATTCTTTGGATGGCAATGCTTTTAACACAATAGTAAGTGAGCACTCTCCTTACCTGTCTCCCATTGCTGAACTTACATTCCACAGCAGTAGGTGGTGATGTTGTGCTGTGATTCTGTAAGATGTCGCTCTACAGTCTTTCAGAACAGGGTTGATTGATGTCTCATCATACCCCCACTTGCACTGAACCAACTATGACAGTTTTAACATTTGTTGTGTTAAAATGGGAAACATGTCTGCCAAGCTGGATTGTATTCTTCCCACATTGTATACACATTCATTTATAAGTCACGAAACTTCATAAAACAGTAAACAGGCTCCCAAAGCCTGGGTATTCCTCTTGATTTTGAGCCATACAAAGAGGTGCATTTTCATTTATTTATTTTCTGCCAGCACAATATAATTTGATTTCACTTACCTGTGAATTAAGCCATGAATACATATCTGTACACATGTGTTTACCTCAGTGATGTGTGTATATATGTGTCAGGCATCTAGTAATGAGACAGAAAGCGAGGGCAGTATATAATCAAACAGGAGGTCTTTAGTTAGTCAGTGTAATCAGATAGTCCTGTAGATGGACAGCTCCTGGAGTAGTGAGAGCACCTTAAAACACACACACGCAGACAGAGACATGGAAAAACATGGAGAGGCACTCGCACAGATTCCAGTGAACAGGCTCTGCATTGTTGAACCACTAATCCGACTCTGAGCACTTCCAACAGATGGTGATTTTGCCTAGAGGGTCGGCTAGATCTTGTTCTCCTATATCTGCTCTATGGGTGTAAATTATAGGGTGGAGACACTGTGAATACAGAGAGAAAGTGTAATTATTCTTTTTTCACAAAAGGTGGTGACACTGACTGATGATCAATTTATCGAGTGCATTTAATTGGCAGTACCTGGCTGCTACTTACTTTCTTAATTCCAGTGAAAGTAGTAAGGATGTACTGTTTTTCACAGCACACCAGAGTCCTGTAAAAACTTTCAGTGTGTGTGTGTGTGTGTGTGTGTTTGTTTGTGAATGAGACAGTCTTCTTATCTTACTGCCATTGCAATGTCAAGACAATGGTTGGTGGAGTCATAGTCATTCTGACTGTTCAACATATTTTGAAAAGGCAGAGAGATAATTAGTTTTAAAATAAGCTAGTGGGATAAAAAGTAAAGTCTTCCTGAGCATAGTAACACAAGAGTATACAGTAAGCACGTGTGTGTAATTTGTCCATCTGTTTACCCCCAGCCAAGCAGAGAACAGCTGATTGAACACTACCTCAACAGTACCCAGCTGGAGGCTGCCTTGGATTCGACCTTCATGGGGTGAGGCTAGGTCAATGAACCCTGGTTTCTTTTTCTTGTGACAATAACATTGTGCAACAAAGCCATCTAGTCTGGAAGCCAACCAATCAGGCACTCAAGGTCACATGCATTGGAAGATGATGCAGGTGGCTGCCCGTGCAAAGAAATAACACATTTTGAAATATATATGTTTTTTTAGTATTCACCCCCCAAGGGACGTTTCACCTCTGGGTGAAACGTCCCTTGGGGGGTGACCAAGAATTGCACAATTAATAGCAAGTTCAACAGATGCTACACTGGAATTATCTCAGATTCATTAACCTCCTGAGACCTGAGCTCTTTTTTGGGATTCATGGGATGTAGCAGGTCTAAGGTCAGTAGAATGAAGTATAAGGCAGAAAAGGCAAATATAATGAATCCTCGTATGAAGATACAGGACCTCAGGAGGATAAGATAAATTTATCAAGCCATGGAAATGATTTTTTAAATGTTTATTGTCTTTCTGTACTATCTTTACCCAGTAAATATGAGTCCATGTCCCCCTTGGATGACCTGGCCTTCGATATGTATCAGGACCCTGAAGTTGCCCACATCATTCGTCTCCTTGACCAAAAGAAGCAGGATATGGTTCAGCAAGAAAAATATGAGCAAGCTAAGAATTTGAAACAAGCCATTGCTGACCTGCAGAAGGTACTGTAGCTGCTAAGAGACAGACTGTGCAGCCTACTTTTCACTGAGCTAGGACATTTAAATCATGCAGTAAATGTACTGTAAGAACAATCTGTCTTTGTCACAGCAAAAAAATGTAGTATGTGGTGAGACAGGTGCAAGGACAAGCAAATATTTGCTAACTATCTTACCCACTGCAGCTGTCTATTTCCAGCATCAGTGTTACCCAGTAAATAAGAGCAACTCTGTTCCTGAAATTCAGATTTATTCTGGACTTATTTGAGCCACAATTTTTTAACAGATATCTAGAATTATTTCGCTACCATTTGTAACAGTAGTTGTTAAACATTGTTCAGATTCCTGTTACTGACCTCCTTTGTATGAAGCGTTACCATGCACACCATGAATTCTTAATAAGCTTGACAGCTGCAGTGAGGATACTTGGGTATTTTCTCTTCAACCTCCAGCCACAGGCCCTCCTGTAACCGGATAACATACACACATGCTGACACCTTGTTAGTATGGCATAAGAGCATTGTGGACAAAACAGTTGTCAAGGTAGACATGCTGTAAATCCCTTGTTATTGCAACCTCAGGATGTCATAGAATGGTTTATGTGGTTACATGATATCTGAAAATACAGAGACATACATGGCAATGAGAAGACAGAATTGAAGGCACATTTTTGGCCTGCTGCACAGTCCTGTTTTATTTAGCATGGATATTTTTTAAGTGAGGTTCAGAAATAATAAAGAATGGAAAGCTATAAACAGATTTAAGTCATGCTCTTTGTTTTATCAGAAAAAGACAACTCACAAGTTATTGTATTTGAATCGGTTTCAGTCGGTGCCTGGTTAGCAACGCAATTAATCTTACTGGAATTTCTTTTCTGAGAAATTATGTGTCTGACTTACTTGACTTTTTGTCAAATTCTCATGCTGTAAATGTCAGCAATTCATCATGTGGCACTATTTTTGTTTCACCAGGGCTTTATAATTGTGTGGGGAAAAATATCAAGTCCAAGTTAGTCTTTAAATCAGCACCAGTTAAATTAAAAGTGAAAATCCAGTTTATGTTCATTCATATGGTTCATTTGTAATGTTGGGCATTGTTTTCTTTTTGATTGGATATTTTGGAAACCAGTTAATGAGTTAGCCAGATTCTCATGATTTATTTTGAAATAAAACTGATAATATTTGCACAAAAATGCTGGCAGTACTGGTAAACTGTGCTTAACTATAGACGTTAAGAACGGTTATTGAACCAGAGAGTCAGCTTGAAAACTGTTTAGTTTCGGTAATAAAGTTACTGCTCACGTTTTTCTCTTGTAAATAAACTTGGCTAACAGATTGCTTTTATACTGATCGAGGTTCTTTTTAGTCAAGCTGTTTCCTTTTATGACTCCACCACATTCCCCAATATCACCAAGTAATGGGATTAATAAGGTATTCTGACTCTGATTCTGTAAAAATTAGCATTGAACATGAAATGTTTTCACATATGGCCTAAACTGTTCTAGACGTCGTCAGACAGAGGTGCATGTTAGAATGCAATTGTCTGATACACTCTGATTGGACAATAAATGGCCTTTAACCTGCCAGCTACTTAGTACAAAGTACGTGTAGTGTTCAAATTTGGACATGTGAGAATAACACTGGCAATTGTCCAGCAAATTCATGCCAAGTGAGTGAGTGTCATGACTGCTTCCCTTTCTGCATGCTCTATTCAGACAGATCCATCACCTAAATGAAATGCAGTAATTCCAGAAGCAAGAACAGGTCTGACCTGGACTATTTTCAGTAATGTGCAGCATGTGTGAAAGGTCAGCTTTGGGCAAATTTACAGCCTGATTCCCCTGAGATTGGAGTTCATTTGTGAAAACAACTTTTGAGACTATAGTTGTAATATTACAAATGGGTATAAAATTAAAATGGAAAAATCCCATTAAAAACAAAGAAATAAACAAAAAAAACCCCCATCAGGCCAGAAACAGATGCAATTAAAGAAAGAGCAGGACCAAAACAGCTTCCCAAGCACTGTAAATACACAATCTTTCTTAATAATGACTTATGGTTTGAAGTGCAATAAATCTGTCCCTGGGAGTTACACTTAGATGGAAAATGGAAGATTATGCTTTGCGATGTCAGCAAAAAAACCCAGTATACATCCAATAGACTTGTAGACAGTAAAGCTGCAAAGTGGCATAAATTTGAGACATCGTGTGCCTTGAAAAGTGCTCCTATCTGTTTTAAAACACAGTGCAAGTTCACTATGTACATCTGGTACTAAGGCAGGGCTTTTATCACTTCTTATCTTTGGCACTTCCAGGTGGGGGAGCGTTTAGCTCGATACAATGTGGAAAAGCGATGTGCAATCGAAAAGGAAGACTATGACTTGGCCAAGAAGAAGAAGGAGCTGATGGAGGAGTACAGGAAGAATGTGTACCAGCAGCTACAAGTACACAATTTGCTGGATATGACAATGGTAGGTCACCAGCCCCTGGTGTAGTTACAACAGGGGGGCTGTTATTTTGTTGGAAATGTTATATTAATTTAGTACAAAAGCGTAATTGTTTATTGAGATGTGAAATTATAACTATATGGGGGGAATTCAAAATTTATTAATGACTTATTATGTCTAAACTAAACTCTGTTCTGTCTTTCCATGTCATCAGATCACTGGGGTGGCAGAATCAACCCTAGCTCAGTACCCATCTCCTGTTCTGCCTTCTCCTGGTCGTTGTTTGGTCTCTACTAAGACTCTTGTATCTACAAACACATCCAGGAAGGGGAACAAAACAAACATTTATCCAAATCAAAAATCAGGTGAAGAAACCATCTTGTCCAAGCTGAGCAGCCAACCTGATACATCTTGCACCGCTGCTGCTATACCCAAGATTGATGTAAGCGGCTTTCTTTTTCAAATGTGTTCACATATTACAGCATTGTTATGCGACATGAAACATGTCCAGCTCAAGTAAATACTTGAAACAATAGAAACTTATCCTGTACTTATTTAATGACAACTTGCTGGGCTCTTCAGGGAGAATGAGCAGAGCTTTTTGCCAATATTGATCCAGCTGTTGATAGTTGTACATGTACCTTGTTCTGCTAGCATGAATTCCTGTAACATTGTAAAAAATAATCTAGCACACTGAAGCATCCTAAGAACAAGTCTCCTGCTTAAACCTGTGTCATATTGAAAACCAGGGCACACAGAGAGATTATGACCAGTGGGGTCTTTTGTGCTTTACTCACCACCTACTAAGTCTGGCCCTTGTGCAGGTTTGGATTTCACTATTTAATTAAAAGCGTGCAACAGTTGGCTGACTCTAGTGGCTGCCAACCTGGCGTCAAGGCAGGGCTTTGAGCCTTGTGTTAGTGAGCAGTATGCCAGTTGGCACAGGGGCACGGGAGACAGTGCTCGCTGGCTGGAACTTTAGCTTGTGTAGCGGTCACAATATTCATTGGCATCCTGATGTTGAATGATTGACCTATTCAGTGATCGAATGCTAGTGAGAATTAGTGAAAGAACAAAAGCAGAAGTGATCAATTTTTCAAAAGATTAGACTGTCCCTTCAGAATGGAAAATATAGATCAGTTTTCTTTAAACTTTCCAACTGAGGGATCTTCAGATTCTATAATTTTGAATGCTGAAACATGCATATACCAAAATAAGAACACTGTAGTAAGATTATGAAAAAAATTAAACTTCCATATTATTCAGTGTGTTCTGTAAATATTTTTTCAGTGTATGGTTTCTTCTGGTGACAGGTTACCAGTGTGCCTTATGATGAGAGGCCACTGCCAGCCCTTCAGAGGAAAGATCGGCCACTGGAGGCCTTCCAAGAGGAGGATTCCCCTAAATCGGAAGTGCAAAAGACTCCACAGAGCCCTGAAATGAGTGGAGAGCCAGAGCCCCTGACAGAGAAAGCCCGGAGAGAGGCTGGCCTTCCAATAGAAGTCTATGGAGAAAGCCTAGTAAGTAAGGGTGGAACACATGACAAGCTACAGTCCCCATTTGCAGTTTGAATATTTTCCAAAATGCAATAAAAAACTGTGATATGTTAATTCATGTGAACTTTGTTTAACCAACAAAGTACAAAGAAGAAATTTTCAATAATTTACTGACTAATTTAATAGTATTTTGTGAATGTACACAAATTTAGAATTTGATGGCTGCAACACACTCAACAAATTTGAGACTGAGTAAAAATAAGGTTGAAAAGTGCACAGAATATTCAAGTACTATCAGACTGAAAGACTCCAAATTGAGCAGGCTAACTGGTAGTGGGGGATCATGATTTGGTATAAAAGTAGCATCCATCAAAGTATTAGTCTTTGTAAGCAAGATGGGTTGTGGCTCATCCCTTTGTGCCAAAATTCACAAGAGAATTGTTAGTCAGTTTAAAAGGTCAGTTTTTCAACATCTACAGTACATAATATTGTGAAAAGATTCAGAGAATTCTGAGACATCTCCGTGCAAGGACAAAGCCACAAACCACTGTTCAGTGCAAATTTTAAGCCCCCAGGCAACACTGGCCAAGAACCCATCATGCTAGGAATATTTTGAAAAAACTTTCATTTAGCACAGTCTGTCGCTGGATCCAGAAATGCAACTTTAAACTTCATTATGTAAGGATTAAGCCATACAATCAACTCTATGCAAAAATGCCACAAGTTTTCTTGGCCCAAGTTAATTTCAGATGGACCAAAGGACTGTGGAACTGTTTGCTCTGGTAAGATGAGTTCATGTTTCAGCTCATTTTTTGGAGAAAAAAAATGGGCAGGAAAGTGCGAAGGTGAAAGTGACCATCTAGATTGTACAAGGTGTAAGGCTAGCATCTGTGATGTTACGGGGTGCCCCGCGGTGTCCATGGCACAGGTGAGTTGTACATATTTATGGTACCATTGGATCTGAGGCGTATAATAATATTTTAGTGAGACTGTCATTAAGGTGACGTCTCTCCCCGTGATGCCCATGTTTATTTCAGCAGGACAATACCAGACCACATTCTGCATGGGCTACAACAGCACTGTTTTTTTTTTTTAAACAGAGTGTGTGAGTTTGGCTGGCCTTCTGCCAGTTCAGGTCTATCTCCTATTGAAAATGTATGCATCATGGCAAGGATAATTAGACAATGATGACCATGGACTGTTGAGCAGCAGGAGTGTAATATCAAGAAAGAATGGACAGAATTTCTAGTATCCTCAGTTCCAAAATGATTAAAAAGTGGTTTTAAAAGAAAAGGTGAGGTAACACAATGATAAATGATGCCTCTTTCCCAACTTTTGTTCAGGGTGTTGTAGCCATCAAATTCTAAATTTGTGCCTGTTTACAACATACAATAAATTGGTCAGTAAAACTATTGGAAATCTTTTCTTTGTCCTTTTGTCAGTTAAACATTCAAGTGCATTGAATTATCACTGATTTTTTCATTTTGGAAAATGTCCCAACTTTTCTGGAAATGATTGTATATCATCAACTTTGGCCCTTTGGATGAACTCGCCCTGTATACTTGAAAGTAAACTCAACTTCTGTGAAGCCCGAAGTCCCAACGCACAGTGATAATGCCCAAAATAATTAACAAATTAATTGCAAGGCTATCTATTGCCATGTTTTCTTTGACACTAATTAATATTTGGAGAGATCATACTCTTTGTGGTAAACATCCATGTACACAATCATGACACTATGACTACTAGAAAAATAATAAACCTGACAAAAATATATATTTTGACTTCAGTAATGGCTCTTACCTTCAAAATAAAACATATTCTGATGACTCTGATAAGGCACTGTTTGTGTAACAACTGATTTAACTGTCAGAGGTGCTGTTGGCCAATTTTTTCTGTCATGATTAAATGATGAATAATTAATGATGTCCACATGCATAAATGTGCACATGTGACATTCACATATTCAGTTATTATCTGCATAGGTTCAATGAGGCCTGCTGCTTCCAGTCTGTTGAGATCAGGGCAGAAGTAAATGCTGTCTGCTTTCTCTAGATCTTGTAAGACCAGAAGAAGTCCAATCAGTAACATAAAACAATAGTAAAATCTTCCTCCATGCTGTGTCCAAAGCTGTTCAACTGGATTGAGCCCAGGCAGCTGTGACAGTGTGTCCTGAAGCTTTGCCATCAATACAGAGCTCTGTTAGTGACATCAAGCTAACTGTTGGCTTATTGGTAACATTGTCCAATGCAAGTAGATATCTACTGTTTGATTTTAAAAATATTTAACATGATTGGAAAAAAACTTTTTGGACTCTTTAAAAAAAAGCTTAAATAGGTTACTGTTTTGTACAGATGCTGCGAGCCATGTAAACATGATATTAGTTCATCACGAAAACAATGAATATGCAACAAACAGCTAGCATGTCCTGTAAAAATGTATTTGAAATGAATATATGCAGATATATGTTTCTAGTATTTGCTACATGTATATCTCACAAGTATGCAAATATCTATGTGAATATTCTGCAGTGCCTGTGTAAATAATTTGTGTAAAATCTTTTAAACCCCTTGGTTAATCTGCCGCCCTTCATGCCCAGGTGGCTAGGACATATTCTAAAACCTGGTGCTACAGAGAGGATGCTCTGCTGGCGGTATACAAGAAGCTTATGGAGGTTTCCCCCTCCACCCCCAAGGAAGAGCTGAGAAACATGATAAGAGCTGCTGTCTTCCTGGTCAAGAAGGCCCTCCTGGATAAAGTCTCATCTGTGAGTCCTATACTCTAAATAAAATTTTCTTAATGTGAAAATCATCCCAGTTACGGCATATTAACATCTATGTTGTTAAAGCATAAGTGCCAGTCATGCTTGCACACCCTAAACAATGTTCCCCCTGTACCACATGCAACCTCAGTTTTCTCTCCCAGAGCTGACTTCTTTAAACAAACAGTGTTGACAAGGATGGCCTTGTAATCCCTTTCAGGAAGTCACTTACAGCTTGTATGGTAATGAAAGGGGCTTTGCTTAAATAATTCTAGTGGTTTATTTTCCTTGTCACTCTGAAGTACAGAATAATCTATTAAGATGTTAACTGGTTAATTTGCTGCTTCAGAAATGTGCCTCAGTTAATCATGTTAAACACCCAGTTACTTTCACCGGCAACATCCATGGGCTCTATTAAATACAATCAGTATATCCTGAGTCTGAGTCTAACCGTGGGTTTTTGATGTTTAGAGTTTGTGAGGGCAGGTTAACTAATGCAGAAATAAGCTCTGCTCTTAGTTACAAAGAATGAGTTGAAATGCTATGTAAGCAATTAAGATCCATATTTATTTTGTCCAAAAAACGACTCTCTTTTATCACAGGTGCGACGATAAAAGAGAGGTCAATTTGAAAACTCACTAAATGGAGACACCTGCTCCACACCTGAAAAGTCTCTTGTATTTGTTGTACCTGTGTCTGTTTAGGGAGAGTCTAACCAAGACTATCTTTGGTAGCTACAACTTACAGATTTCTGTTTAGTGCTTCACACATAGACAGTCATTTGTGTGAACTTATCTAATCTTACAGTTTTGAAAAGAGGATAGCTGTAAGGATAGGCTCCCTAAACATGCAAGTGTTGCTGTCAACACAAAATAAAATGAAAGGGAGATTAGCCTGGCTATCATGGGGTACACTGGACAGGTTGTCAGTCTATTGCCGGGTTAACTCAAAGAGACAGAAGACCATTCACCCTCACATTCACACCTGCAGCCAATTTAGAATCAGTAATTTACCTAACATGCATTTTTTTGGACTGTGGAAGGAAACCAGAGTACCCTGAGAGAACTCACATAGACACAGGGAAAACATGCAAACTCCACACTGAAAATACAATAAAATGAAAAAAAAATGTTGTGGCTCGCCACTGCATTTTACTGTCATTTATAATAGCTTTACTTTCACTCCCGTCCTGTGATTTCAGTTTTGTGTGTATCTGTATGAGTGTATGAACCCCATAGGGTCATTTGTATGACTTCTGTTTCAACACTGTGGATGGATCCCTGTGGAATTTGTTGAAAAAATGAAGAACAGACACACTGTTAACCACACACAGAGATTCCTAAATTTACTGTTACAGTCTAAATCCACAAACAAATACCAAATCCAGAAATATTGATAATGTGTTCTAATGACTGTAAAAAAGCTTTCTCTGTGAATTGGTGAAGTCTGTTTAGCTTGTAAAATGTACTTTCGGCTGCTCCCTTATATTCTCCCTAAGAAGTCACCACAGTAGATTAATCTGTATTGGTAATTTGGCAGAGGTTGTACATCTGATGCCCCTCCTGGTGCAACCCTCCATGGTGAGAGGGGCTTGTGTCCCCACCTGGAATCGAACCAGGAACCTTGTGCTTTCAAGGGGAATGTATAAACCACTACACTGCAAGGAAACTAAGATTTGTTTAGCTTGTAATATTGAATAAGAGGTACAGCTAATGTTGGAATGTCCTGTGTGAGTACTATATTTAAATGTAAGCAAAAAGCGTGGACGCTTGTATATAAACTCTATATTATGCTTCTTTCCTCTGACCATCCAACTCTTTGAATACAGTGCAAGATAACCATTATCCATAAACGGTGGAATGTAAAATGATCTAAAAGAGAAAAAATTAGTCTAGCATCGAGCCAGCGTTTTAAGTATTTATAACTACCAAGAGTTTGAAAATTATGATCATGAAGGGTTTGAATATTGACTGTTGGCTGGATACTTTTAGGTGATCTTATGAATACTGTCGAGATTCCGGGGGGGGGTACTGGCCCAGTAAGGGTCCAATACTGATCCAGCTCTCCGTCTAAAGGGTCCGGTCTCCTGGTCTGAAGAGTATTACCCTATCAGATTTCCTAGAGTACTTTTAAGCTGGTGATAAGGGACTCGCTCGGCCTCTCTAACTGCTGTTATCTCCAACGTCTACCCTGC
>VUQH01059596.1:0-25804 GCA_015106775.1 Etroplus canarensis | reverse complement strand
TCCAGATCAGCCCTTTTTAAATATGGTTTTATTTTGGCTAGAAGCCGAAGCTGAAAAAAGCTAGCCTTAACCACGGAGCTGATCTGCTTGTCCAATTTTAATGCCCCATCAATTATAACACCCAGATTCCTAGCATGGGGCTGTATATTTAATGTAAGTGGTCCAAGGAAGCTAGAAAGGACCTGGACCAGGTCAGGGCGACCAAAAAGGACAATTTCAGTTTTATTTTCATTTAATCGTAGGAAGTTTAAATCCATCCCTGTTTTAATGTCCCTCATGCAGTTAAACAGAGCATAGAGGGATTCCTTAGACGGGACTTTTAGTGGAACATAAACCTGCACGTCATCAGCGAAGCAATGGAAAGGAATGCCATGTTTCCTAAATATGGACACCAGGGGTAGCTTGTAGAGGGAGAACAACAAAGGGCCCAGAACAGACCCTTGGGGGACCCCACACATCAGGGGGGGCCACTGAAGAGGAGAACTGGCCTAGGTGCACACAGAATGATCTATCTGTAAGATAAGATCTAAACCAGTCTAAAACAGTACCCTTAATGCCTACACAGTACTCAAGGCGCGGCAGGAGAATGGCATGATCCACCGTGTCAAACGCCGCTGTTAGGTCTAAAAGAATCAAAATGGCACAGTTACCAGAATCAAGGTTTAAAAGAAGATCATTAAAAACCTTTAAAAGGGCAGTTTCAGTACTGCTTCAAGGTTCAGATGTTATTCAGAGATGCTCTTCTGCATACCTTGGTTGTAGAGTGGTTATTTTAGTTACTGTTGCCTTCCTTCTGCCTTAACAAGGCATTTTCACTCAGAGAACTGCTCACTAGATATTTCCTCTTTTTGTACCATGCTCTGTAATCCCTAGAGATGGTGGTGTTAGAAAATCCCAATAAATCACAAGTTTAATGGTCAGTTTGAACTTCAGCAGGCCATCGTGACCATGTCTATATGCCTAACTGTGTTCAGCTGCTGCCATGCAGTTAGATAATTACATTAACAAGCAGCTGAACAGGTATGCCTAATGAAATGTGTGGGGATTGTGTAAACACATGGGGAGTGAAAAGAGGGGAGTGGAGGTGAACTGCTCATTATTGGAAGCCCCCAAGCAGAACTTAAAGCAGTGTAACTAAGGTATGGTTCAGGGTCACCTAATCCGCCCCCAACATTAAATTTGATCAAAAAGGAAAGCTTGGAGCTTAATCTTAATTTTGAAAAAAAAAACCTCAGTGAAAAATGTCCTACCCACCATCTTGCATTCTTGGAAGGGAAGTCATACATCAAGCTGTTAAATTCCAACTCTCACAGTTTTAATTCAGTGGAAAATTAATAAAAAATAATGTTTTATTTATCAGACCCCAGCAGAAACATCAAAAAACTTAATATGTGAGGAAATTGTTGTAACTGAGAGTCAGGCATCTTTTTTCCTACATAAAATAGGGTCCAGCCAACCCCCCCTTCTGTCTAAGGTCCGGTAGTTCGAACACTGCTTCTCCACCGCTATCACTTGTCTCAAAGCTGCGGTCCTCCTGTATTCTCAGGCTGGTAACATTAGAGTCAAGGTCCTCCACAGGAAGCCGGACTGTAGCAGAGCTGCCGACAGTTCATGCGCTGCAGTCTTTTTTTTTTTAACCTGAAACTCATAACAGTATAAACCTGATGTAATAAACAGACAAACTGTAGATAAATTGTTCTCATTGCTTTTTTGTTGCTTCTTGCAGGGTACTGAGGAAGTTTAGGTACCTGCTAAACCCGAGACAGGTGTACAGTTTGGAGAGAGGCGGACCGATGGTAGGGTAAGTGCTCTGTTCATTTCTGATGTTAGTGAATACATAAAGTTGGAGGAAAAGGTTTGTGAACCCTGGATGATTCAAAACATCTTCTGACTTTCAAAAATTTGGCTGCTAATTTATCCAGTGAAAAGACCCAATATTACATATTTCTGAGGGGACACTTACATGAACCGTTGCTTTCAGTATCTGCTGTGATCCCCTTGAACAACTAAATGCTTGTTGACCAATGATCAGTTCTGCCCTTGACATTCTCAGACCACAGTCAGCTCTCATGATGTGGGTGGCTTTCCCGGCTTCAGGTCCTTCCACAAATTTTCTCTTGGATTAAGTTTAGACTTGTTGTCAATTCACACACAGATGATCTGACGTTTTCCTCAAGCATTCATTGGTATAATTCAGAATTCATTATTTGGTCTATGATGAAAAGTTGTCCTGGCCCAGATGCAGCCAACCCAAACTGTGATCACCACCATGTTTCACAAACGGGAAAAGGTTCTGATGCTGAAATACAGTTTTCTTTTCATTTAAACAAAATAAAATTATTTCGGTCTCCTCTGTCATCCTCAACGCATTACTCAAAAATTCTTCTGGCTTTTCCATACTGCCAGCCAGGATGGGCTTTCATGCCGAAATCCAGCACCAGCCTATAGGAGCATACTAAAGAAAAAATAATCCAAACTCTTCACTTGATAAGATGAAATCAAATAAAGATATGTGGATGTGCTAGTATTGATGAGTCAGGAGTGTAAAAAGAGCATCATGAATATGAAGTAGAAACATTTCTTGTTCTGTCAGGGAGCTGTGAAGTAGAACCACCTCCTCCTGTCATGTTAGACTCACCTGCTGGAGGTCAACGAAGGGGAATGGGAACACCGCATTACTGCCGCACTGTGCATTTGACCTCTTGACACGCGCACACCCTCATGCGTACGTCAGAGCTGAGCACAGCTTGTACTTTGAAATGAATTCTGTCGGGCCTCCTTGTTCATTGGCGGAAGAAAAATGCCCTTACACAGCAGCACAAAGGCCGTGAATGCTTTACCTTGAAGGTGAAGTGACTTCACCGTCCTTTCACTTCCATTTGTTTGAGGCTTTCTGCTCCCTCGTTCCTGTTTCTGCCTCTCTCTCCGTCACGACAAGCAGAGTTGCTGCCCTCGAGAGCCCATTGTAAGAAAAGAGACCCGATGACGCACACAGGTCTTAAGGGAGAATGCTGTAGATGATACACACTGCATGAAATATATACACTCTGTTATACTGATGTGATATTCAACTGTAGAAAAGATATCAAACTTGTCATGTGATTCTTTTTTTTTCCAAGTATTTATAGTGTCATTGTACTCTGTACTTTACAGTTTAGTACTACATCATTCTGAACTAAATAGTTTTTAAAGGAGAAATGGATCTTTACTTGTTTGGTTAATCGGGATGACTTTATTTTTTCTTTATCATGTCATTTTTGAGATAAGATATGGAAAACTTTTTTTATGCTTGTGGGGGGAAAAGAAGCACAATATAGTGGACACAGTAACATTCGTAGTAATAATAAATAAGTCACACAATGGCCATATAAAAAAAGCAAAAAGTTAAAAAGTTAAAAAGTATTGCACTCAGTGTCTGTCCATCACACTATTGTTGTTGCTGTTGTTTTTTAAGCCAGAAGTGACCATCAGTCTCACACATCTTTGTGGAGGACTTCTGGACCACTGTTCTTTATAACGTTGCTTTAGCTGATTAAAGTTTTCAGGCATTCGTTCTTAAACAAGTTCTCTCAAGGTCAGCATTTCAGTCAGGTTGAGGTCTGGACTTTGACTGGGCCATTGCAACAACTTTTTTTTTCAGCCATTGTGTTGTAGATTTACTGCTGTGCTTGGGATCATTGTCATGTTGCATGATACTTTAGGCTGGAAGTGCTTTGGTGAAATGAAAACTTTCCAGCATAGTGTGCAAATTGTCATTTTACTGTTCCATTGTAGTTTTTTGTATTCAGACTTCCCATTGAGAGGGCCAGTATGATCCATCTTGATCAAGTTAAAACCTTTAAAAAAATCCAAGCAATAAAGTAATAAAAAGATTTACCCACTGCAAAGTTATTAGGAAGGCATAAAGGAGACCAAATTTGTAGGTATCTATTTACTAGGCTGTAAATATGCTTTTTAATGCTGTGGACATTTTAACCAGGGACTTACTCACTTTTTGGAGCCAGCCTCAGGTGGCCATTAGAGGAACTGCAGTTTTTGGTATGATGGCTAATTTTTCCAGTCCTAGAAGTTGCAGCATGTGTGCAACAGGAATCAGAAACTCTTTGTTAACATTCTAGTGGAGGTAAGTTTTAAGCATTTGAAGTTGGTTTGGGTTTGCTGGCTCTATAGCTTCTATCAGAAAGTAACATCATATAACATAACGTCATCTCCAGCTTCTTTTTCCATTTCTGATTACATTTCTTGTTCTTATTTTATTTCTGCTCATTATATGTTTCATACTCTCTTCTTGAGGACATCGCCTTGTCATTTCCACTTTAAGCAATTACGTACTCTGTAATAACAACGTTATTTTACCGAGCTTAACTCAGCCTCACTCTTTTTTCCTCAGTGCAAGGACATGTCTTAAATGAGGTGATGTAACTGTTGTTTTTGTGCAGTAGGAGAGCTCTGTGCTGGTGCTGCTAAGAGGGTGTGAGAGGCTCTACAGTGAATATAAACACACATGCATACAAACACAAACACACAAAGCTCAGTGTGGGTCTGTCACATAGAGGGTTAACTCACTGCCAGCTGAACTCCACAACTGTTACCATGGGCTCCTTAGCAACAGGCTCAGCAGGCTTTGAGGTGAGGAGTAGATTTCTGTGAGTGATTTGTTTAGGGAATGCAATTAGCGTGCTGTGCTTTCAGTTCATGTCATTCCAGATAGTATGTCAGCCTCCATGTGTTTTTTGTAATCTGCAAGCTTTGTTTAAGACATCATACATAAACCCGCAGTCAGGGAAAGGAGGTTCATGCTGGTGTAGCTTCTCTTTACAGTCATTAGAGGGGGCTGTTTGCCTCCTGGCCTTTGGACCTTTCAGAAATAACCCACCACCTACTTTGATTCAGAGAAGACAGTAACATCAGAATAAGTCTAGCAATTTTGTTGCTTGAGGTACCAGTGAGACATGAAGTGTGATCCAGGAGGAACAGCTGGATTATAGATCCATTAGCAGGAAGAGTTTATCAGGTGCCAAAACACAGCACAGCACAGCAGCTTATATACTCTGATAGTTGCCTTTAATTACAATGACTGGGATGTAAACAGCACTGAATAAGTATAAACACAGCGCCGTGGCTAATGATGTTGCATTGTGGTCCTTCAAAATCTTCTTGTGATGCGTGACCCGTGTTTACCCGACCGCCATGCAAAAAACATAAACTGTAGGTAAAAGATGGACAAAGCCACTATGATGACAGCCATTTGTTAATTTTGTGAAGCCTTAAGATGACAGGACCATAATTTACCAAAAAGATGTTTGTAAATTTAATAAGACTTAAAAGTGTTGATCTGTGATGGACTGGCGACGAGCCAAGGAGGTATTTTACCATCTAAGGTAAAAGAACAATAAACTGTGCGGGTTACCAGATTGGCATTTGGTATGTAAAGATCAAATATCTTATACATGAGTGCAACTTTTCCAGCTCTTTTGCTGAGTAAATATAAGGAAACTTAAATTCATTCTCATGATCATGTGCATTAGTTTTTATATACTACTGTCTCTAATTTTACTGTTATTTCAGCTGCTGACCTGTCTGGTAGCCAGTTCATGATAGTCAAGCTTCATTTGACTATCATGAAAAACTAGACTTTAAAAAGGCGCATGTCCTGCAGAACCAGTCGAATCATGGGACACTGTTACAGTATGTGGGACAGGGAGACAAGAGATAAAAATACTGCGTACTCTCACATAACGAGCGACATCATGAGCATGAGCTTATCGGATCCAAAGGTGTCCGTTGTCCGTCCATTCCCAAATCACTATCGCTACTCGTCCTGCAGTGGGGGTCAGAGTTTAATTAAACTTATACGCAATAGTCATGGCTCATCACCCAAATTGCACTCAAGGTTAAAGTCATGTTTATTGTTTTATGGGCACTTTTCCATTTTCCCAAGAATCTCTACTCCTCCCAGAGTGTTGCTCAGATTTTAGTGAAACTTGCAAACAATGATCACTTAATGAGCCTTCACTTGAACTCTGCTCAAGGTCAAAGTCAAGGTTATTGTCCTTTGACAGGCACTTTTCCATTTTCACTAGAATCTCTACTCCTCGGAATATTGGTTTGGACTGTCAAGTTCCTAAAAGGGGGCTTTGCATGTGCCACTCTGCCATCTAGACACAAATGCCATCATCGGGGTTAATTATGGCATAATGATGTCTTGAGCTAAGTTAGGGCCAGTCAAGCACTTCTGGATATGGCTGTTTGCCAGCCGCAGAGATTTGACTTTCTTTCTGTTCTTCAGTAACCTGTGAATTGTGATGGATCGTGAGGGGGGGTGAGCTACTGTGTCATTGATGTTCTTGTTTAAAGCTGTGTAGTTTGCTGAAGCAGCTGGGCACTGTAGTTTTTTGCAAATATTACTGGAACAGATTTAAATGGTTCATTGGTTGAAGAATATCCTCCATGTGGACTGTAATGTGTAATGTAAACGCCTACAGACATGTCAGTCACACTTGAGGCTAACTGGCATGTTAGTAGGTGTTTTTAAAGACAACAATGGAGCACAGTTTGATATACTGACAGCACTTTTAATAGGATTTCCTGATTGAAAAAAAACAACAGAACATTAAGTTATTGTAGAGTAGGCCTTTCATCTTGTCAGTGCCACCAGTGAAAATCATGTAGGTCTTCTGTAACACTGCACAGCTGTTCCATACCATATGCAGATGGCAAGTTTAAGGAAAAAACATAAACTCTTGACAGACTACAGTGAGGGCGTCTGGTGGCTCTGGTTCGGGATCACGTTTCACCGCATCTTCACCCTATGATGAAACTTTTCTATCCTGATTGCAGTAGTCTCTTCAAGGACCTCATCCATAGGGCTCGCTGAATAGCGAGGAAATGTTGTGAATCATATGCTATGGCTTTCACAAACATTAAACCTCGACCTAACTGAGCACCTGTAGGAGGTTTTGGACTGTTGTGTTAGACAGTCCTTCTCCTACACCATCATCAAGAAACTAAATGACAGAATATCTTTGAAAGAATCACGCCCAGCCCTCCCACAGCGATTTGGAGACTTGAAGAGTCAGCGCCAAGGAGCGCTGAAACCGTCCTGACAGCGTGTGATGTCTAAACCACCTTACTATGTGTTTTCTTTTGATTTGTCACCTGTCTGTATTCTGTCCTTTTGAAAACGTAGACCTGGTTTAAAGGGTCTGCAGGCGGTCGCTGCGCAGGACCAGGTGGTTGCCGTGAAAGGGGACTGTGCCCTGCATGCAGCTGTCTCATGACGGAGAGAGATGAAAGCTTCTGTCGACACCTTTGTCCCAACACACATTAAAGGTCCCTTTGAAGGGCATGCACTCTGTGACCACTGTGTGACTGTGCTTCTGGGGAAAGGATAGGAGTGAGCACAGCTGGAGAGCGCACACATTGATTAAGCTCTTTATCTCTATTTCTTTCCTCTACCTTCCTCTGTGTGCTCTCTGCCCAGGAGCCTCTATGTTCATTAAATCATTCAGAGCTTGGAAATCTCCGTCTCGAGTGCTACAAATTGCAAATAATAGATTTGTGGCCCGAAAATAGCACACACATTAGGGTTGAGGACGCTTGTGTAAAACCCTCTGTTACAAACAAAACACTGAACCCTGACCTTTTAGGACTTGGTGGACAGAGTAGGTGAGAAGTAATGGGATTGAACATTAGCTGCTCTACTGTACAAAGTCTGCGTGGTGTTGAATTTCGGCGATTTGTGAAGAGCGGAGCCAATACTCCGATGCAGGCACCGCTAGCTAGTGGGCGTCATGTGCGCTGCACTCTGCACACTCTATCCAGGCAGCTCACCCGCCTTAACCACACAGTATTTTTAGTAATTCAGACATTTCTGAAGTGGATTATTGTTTGCTACATGCTACATGTGATGGAACTGATCCCAACATGATTCTCACAACATTGTCTAATCTTCATGCGTAAAAACAGCTTTAGTAAAAACCTCAATGTTCTGTTTCCTTTCTAGGCTCAACTTTTTCCATGATGTCCCTGATTTTCGGGTTCTTGCTTGCGGAGGGGACGGCACCGTGGGTTGGATCCTCGACTGTATAGGTACTGAAATTCTAACTGCTGAACTCATTGCAAAATACTATATTTTCACAAGAGACTAATTGCAGTGTTAAGTTGATCCAAAATGCTGCAGTCAGAGTACTGACGGGGACTAGAAAGAGAGATCATATTTCCTCTATATTAGCTTCTTTTCATTGGCTCCCTGTTCAATCCAGAATTGAATTTAAAATCCTTCTACTCACTTACAAAGTCTTGAACAGTCAGGCCCCATCCTATCTTAAAGACCTCATTGTACCATATTTTCCCATTAGAGCACTTCTCTCTCCGAGTGCAGACCTACTTGTGGTTCCTAAAGTTTTTAAAAGTAGAATGGGAGGCAGAACCTTCAGCTATCAGGCCCCTCTCCTGTGGAACCAGCTCCCAGTTTGTCTTCAGGAGACAGACACCCTCTCTACATTTAAGATCAGGCTTCAAACTTTCCTTAGGGCTGAGTTATGCTGCAATAGGTTTAGGCTGCTGAGGGGCTTCTTATGATGTGCTGGGCATTTCTTCTCCACCCACCTCTTTTCACTCCCCATGCATTTATTTGTTACTGCTTCACTCTCCCATAATCTGTGTCTCTCTCTGCTCTCCTTTCTCTCTTCTCTCTCCCCTCACCCCCAACTGGCCGAGGCAGATGACTGCCCCTCCCTGAGTCTGGTTCTGCCAGAGGTCTCTTCCTGTTAAAAGGGAGTTCTTCCTTCCCACAGTCACTGAGTGCTTGCTCATAGGGGATGGTCTGATTGTTGGGGTTTTCTCTTTAATACCGTGGGGTCTTTACCTCACAGTATAAGGAGCCTTGAGGTGACTTTTGTTGTGAATTGGTGCTATATAAAAAACTTGAATTGAATTGATTTGAACTAACTTGACTTAAATTGGCTAAAAGACTTTAAAGGATAATTATAATTTAGTAAAAATTGGATCTTGTACTTTATAATGCCAAGAACATCTTTCTGTTCCTAATATAAGAGAAAATGAGACTTGACATAGCACTGAGTAAAGGTCTGAAACGTCTGAAAAATAAATGGGTAGTTCCTTGGATTCATTTATCTGAGTGCTTTGTCATGGTTTTTCTTTCATTCTGACCAAAATTTACCATCCTTGTGTTTCTTTTTCCCAAATTTTTTCCATCAAGTTACTGACTACAAATTTAGCAAAGTAACAAAAATAAAGTTGTAAATTAGTGCTAAT
Source organism: Etroplus canarensis (assembly GCA_015106775.1). Taxonomy (NCBI): domain Eukaryota; kingdom Metazoa; phylum Chordata; class Actinopteri; order Cichliformes; family Cichlidae; genus Etroplus; species Etroplus canarensis. The sequence goes on along the minus strand of VUQH01059596.1, from coordinate 16,525 downwards.
TTCCTTTCGTTCATTTATTCACATAATCAAATGTCTGTTTCAAGGACTTTTCCACCTACATGACTGATCTGTCTTTGCCCTTGCAGACAAGGCCAACTTTTCCAGGCATCCTCCAGTGGCCATCCTCCCTCTGGGCACAGGGAACGACCTGGCACGCTGCTTACGGTGGGGAGGAGGTGAGGAGCTCACGCCAACATCTGCGTGTGTTTTCTTTACATAGCTGCGTAGACATGTATAAAACCTGCAACAACTGATCCTTTGGGACACCCAGGAGAAGCAGAAACAGGCTGTAAACAGTGATATGATGTTTTTCACCTGCTCATTCACACATCCAGCTGTCAATGGAGCACCATGAGTCATTCATTTAGAGATATGTTTGTGTCCACCTGATGAATTTCAGACTAATATTCAGTATTTTGTTTGCTTTGTTCTTGTCTCCCCCAACTATTGAAAGAAATGGGTTTTTCTCTCAATGAAAATGCTTTCTGCAGTCATATGTGGACTCAGAGAGTGGTAGAAATAAAAACAGCAAAGTTGGAACTCAACAGCTAAGCGTTAGAATTAAATCTGTAAAGAGGGAGCTGCAGATTCAGGTGATTATTTACTGTAGGTGCATCAGGACAAGGACAGCTTTAACATTTTTAGCTCATCTGGCTGAAAGACCAATAAGCTAATACCATAAGAAGAACAGCTCCGTCTCTTACAGTTGGTCAGAATTTCAAACTTGGGTCTTTAATTAAAATGGATCATCACCCAAACTGCGCTCGATATGAATGTCACGTTTATCACTTTCTACATGCTGATGTGCAGTCCCTATAAAATGTATGTGTCAGTATACTCCGCCTTAGCCACACCTTCACCTGAGAACAAATGGTCACCGCCCACACCCGACCCAGACAGGGAGAGAGGAAAGAACGAACACAAGAAGTAGAAAAAGATAGAGACAGGTCATTTGGGACCCTGAAAAATAATTCATAGGTTTTCTAGTTTTTCTGTAGCATTTCACGATTCAGCTTGGTTAATTAAATACAGAGCAAGCCATTATCAGGGGGTTTTTTTTTAGTTTCGTTCATAATTTGAATATGTAATGCCTCCTTTCTTTGTTAGTTTTGGACTTTTCCCTGTTCCCTTTTGTTTGTTGTTTTGTCTGGTGAAGCTATTTCTAGTTTTGTTAATCGCTTTCCTGGTGTTTAATGTTTTATACGCTCTGTCGTTATATATTTCCTGCCTTTGTGAGTCTCTGCCCTGACAACTACTTTCCTGTGGGTCTTGTTCATAATAAATTCAATGTGTATTTATTACCCAGCTCCTCCTATTGTCAGGCATCAGCCTGTTTGTTGTTCAGTGTTCCCTTAACTTCTCCATGTTTATATCCCTGTTTGGAGTTCATTCTGCTGTTCAGTTATCTTCTGTTGGACTTCCCTCAGTGCACCCTGGACTGCCTTTTGTTGTTCTGCTGTCACCTTCATTTAAGATCACCTCCTCTGTATTCTGTATCTAGTTCCTCATTGTTTAATCATAACAGAACAGGCTTAAACTAGGCATTTTACTGGCATGACAGTAAACACTGTTCTGGTTAATGGATGCTAAAAGAAGGACTAGTTTCAGGGATGTTAATACAAAGGCAGGCATGTGTCTCAGCACGCTCTAGGAAATGAAAGATGGAAAGAGAAAAGTGGGGGCTTTTAGGAGTCAAATTAAAAACTTAATATGCAAATCACTTGCACACACTGTAAATCCTTTGCCAACCATTGATCTGTTGCAGTACTTGGGGCCAGTAATTAGACAGGCTGGTTATGACTGCTCGATTGTTGCTGCTTTGAGGACCAGCAGAGCACTTGGATGAGATTTTGTCAATAAGCTGCCAGGTCTGGGTGGCTCTGGGACGTTTGTTGAATTGATCATCTTTGTCAGAAATAAACACTGAAATATTAGCTGTGGTCATTTAGCTTGATGAACATTTACCTCAGAGGGCAAAGGAATCTAGGCTGATTTATACGTGAAGGTGAGCAATCAGTTTTTAGCTGTGGCTCTATGAGTGGCCATGTGTTTCAGTCAGATGGCTGCCCACTTGGTCCACAGTGAAGTATCCCATCAAAATGGAGTACCACCCTAACCACCCTCTACAGGGGCTCTGGTAATGAAGAGGTTAAACAGCATTCAGAAATTCATGGTCTTCAGAGGATGAGTCCCAATGATTTAGGTCTTCATGTCCTTTATTTCCTCTACAGGTAGAAATTTTTGGCTTTTTGTAGAATATCTCAATAACAGTTGGATGGATTGTCGTGAAAGCTGGTAGAGCCTTTCATGATTTCCAGAGGATGAATGTCTTCAGTGAGTCGAGCTTTCACTTAGCCTCTAAAAAGACATCTATCAGATGAATGGAGACTTTACCTTCAGCTCCACCAGTTGCTTAAATATTTTATTGGATTTTTTTTTTTAGTAAAATGTCTCATCTATCCATATTAACTATTAAATGGATTGCTGTGATATTTGGTCACAGGTTGGGGTACTAGTATCAGATATTAGGATGTAAATCTAACAAAAATGCATATGCTATAAGCTCTTTTTCACTTATTTGTCAGCGCTTATAACAATATAAATGGTAATGTGAACAGAACTTAACTGACCTGGAGTTAAAAGAAAATGATATGGGTAAAATAAACATCAGAAGAAACCAAAAATGATTGAACTTTAAAGAAAACACATGCAGTTTGAATCTGATGCTTCTTGTCTTGCTTCCCTTCCACCTGGTGTCTTGCACACGCAATATATCTTCCTTCTCTCCGTCATATCAGCCACCTCTCTCCCTTTACCAGTCATAGTCCCTGCGTTTAAAGTCCCTGCTCTCACCTCCGCCCTCCTAACTTTCCTGCTCTGTCTCTGTGCATCCTCACACACTTCCCCTGTAACTTCCTCCTCTTCTTTGGCCAGCATTAGTATAGTTTTCACTGACATCATGTTGGTTAACAGCACCGGAGGCAGCTCTTGTTAACCTGGGCCTCGACTGAGCCGTATTCAAGTTGTATTATGAATTGTCATATTTGATTTGGCAAAGATTTTATGCTGGATGCCCTTTCTGAGTACACTGGCATGTGGTCCCCCTGTGGCAGGGTTGTTTAAGCTCATGCCAATACTATTAGGAAAAGACTGAACAAGTATGGCTTTTTTGGAAGGGATGCCAGCATAAAGTCTAATCTACCTTTAAAAAAGAATGCCAGCATGGGTTGGGTTTGCAAACAAACCACAAGCCTTCTTGAAGCATGAGACCAAAGTGGAGATTTTTGGCCAGAATTCACAGCTCCACATTTGGTGAAAACCAAACACAAAATATTGGGACAAAGGCCTCATAGCAACTGTCAAGCATGGTGGCGGAGGGTGAGGATATTGGATTGTTTTGCAGCCACAGGCCCTCTGCAATGTGCAATTACTGAGTCAACCATGAACTTCAGGTGATTTTTGCTGTGAATTGGCGTTGTATAAATAAAATTGAATTGAATTGAACTCCTCTGTCTAGCGGAGTATTCTAGAGTCACATGTGAGGCCAGCTAAAGATTGGGTCATGCAACAGGACACTGATCCCAAGCACACCAGAATGGCAGACATAAAAAAGAATCAAGCCGATGCAATGGCCCAACCAAAGTCCAGACCTCAACTCCTTTGAAATGATGTGGCGAGACCTTAAGAGAGCTGTGTATGAAGGAATGCCTACAAACCTCAATGAACTCAAGCAATGTTCTAAAGAAGAGTGGCCCAAAGTTTCTCCACAACCATGTCAGACACTGATAAAGTCAGACAGAAAACAATTACTGCAATTCTTGCTGCTGAAGGTGGTTCTGCAGGCTGTTGAATCACAGGTTGTACTTAGTTTTCCACGAGACTCTATGCAGTCCTGTATTCTTAAGTGTACCAGATATACATATGCAAAACCCTCAGATTTCACACATGATGGTCCCAGTGTGATGGTTCTCATTAATGCCTCTCACCCTTGTGACACCTTTGGGAGAAACATCTGCTTCTTATTACTATGCTTGCCAGCTATGGAGCAAATCCAGAGGGCTTTTTGAAAGGCTGTCAGGTCTGGGTCGTATTCTGGGTTCAGAGCGAGGAAGGAGGGTGGTTTCTATCCAAGGGCAGCATAATCAGTTTCATTGTGTCACATATTTGAACTTTTATAATTTAATTCACCATTTCACCAGCTGCATTTACAGATCTGAATATGAGTTGTGTGAAATGATTATTGTAGAATGGTACAGTAGTGATTCCTGACTGATTCCAAATTTGAACATGTATTCTCTTCATCGATATAAAATGTATACTTCAGTGCTTGTACAGTGTAATAGTATAGTACTGATTGCACAATTCAACAAGGCTGAAGTGAACCTTGTCTATGTATATACACTAAATGCACTAAACTTCAGAGGGATTTGCTCCCATTCAGTTTCAAAATCAGTAGAAACCCAGTGCAGGACATTAAGCTGGCTTTGAGCATCATCATGATGTCATGTTGAAACAAACAAACTGTTGTCTCAAAGTTAGAAGCATATTTCTCTTAATCTGAACTGATTTGAAAACTGTCCATTCCTGTTATTGATCTTTTCATGTATTTTGTCTGCGTGCGTGTGTGTGTGTATTCGTGCATTTGCTTGAACTTTTTTATCCACTGTGTGTGTGTGCAGGTTATGAGGGTGGCAGCTTGCTGAAGGTTCTGAGGGACATCGAGCACAGTACAGAGGTGGTGTTGGACCGCTGGAACATAGACATCGTCCCTGATGATAAGGAGGAGAAGGGAGATCCTGTCCCTTACAGTATTGTCAACAACTACTTCTCTATTGGAGTGGTAAGGAAACTGATATAGAGAATAACACTGCATGTTTTAAAGGGCCTTGTTTGTTTTCTGTCATAAATGCCATGTTGGATATTGGTAATAGTTTCAAATGATCGAGTAAATCTAATCCCCATGAGCCAAAAGTTCAGCTTTCAGACTCCTCTGCACACCTGATTTCTGCCACTTTTTTCTACTTGTGTGCTGAGCTGATGTCAGCTCGGCATGTCTGTCTGTCCGTCCGTCCAATATCTACCGCTTTTCCCGGGGTCTGGGTGGTGGGGGCAGCAGTTTGAGCAGAGAAGCCCAGACCTGCCTCTAACCAGCCAGCTCCTCCAGCTCTTCAGGGGGGACACCAAGGTGGGACCTGGGTTTGCCTCAAGTGGGAGGCATCCAGGAGGCATCCTAATCAGAGATCAAACCACCTCAACTGGCTCCTTTTGATGTGGAGCATGGAGCTCTACTCTGAGACTCTCCCTGATGACTGAGTTCCTCACCTTTCCTCTAAGGATGAACTCAGCAACCCTGCGGAGAAAGCTTATTTCAGCCGCTTGTATTCGCGATCTCGTTCTTTCGGTCATCACCCAAAGTTCATGACCATAGGTGAGGGTAGGAACGTAGATCGACCAGTAAATCAAAAGCTTTGTCTTAGAGCTCAGCTTCCTCTTCACCACAACAGATCGGTACAACGTCCGCATCACTGCAGACACTGCTCCGATCCGTCTGTCAATCTCCTGCCCCATCCTCCCCTCACTTGTGAACAACGCCCCAAGATACTTGAACTCCTCCACTTGGGACAGGACCTCGTTCTGAACCTGGAGAGGGCAGTCCACCCTTTTCCAGCTGAGTACCATGGACTCAGAGAGACTGACTCTCATCCCTGCTGCTGCACACTCAGTAACAAACCGTCCGAGCGAGACCTGTAGGTCACTGCTCAGCATGTATTTTCTTAAATTGTTATTAGCTCCATGCACAGCCAGCGTTGAACCAAAGAGTTTATCCAAAGTCAAAACTGGATTAGACTTTCTATGGTTCTCTTCTTTTAGATGATAGACCTTTTACTAATAGTGCTGTGATAGCTTGAAATATGACTTTGCCACACATGTTGCATACAACTTATATACTGTTAGGTGGTGATGATTATGATCTTATTAGTCATAACCATGGAGGGAGTGGTCCTCTTGACTCATGGGTTAGAAAGGCTTGGTTGGGGTTTTCTTATCACCAACACACTAACAGCATTATGACATTCTGAAACCATGACATAGTTTTATGTGAGGTTTTTTTTTACTGCTGACTATTAATTCAGACACTTTCATTTGGTGGTGAATGAGATCAATGTTTCCTTGATATGACTGTTTGTGAGCCTCCTGTCATGAAGGGGTGAAGCAGAGACAAGGACTCAAATGCAGGACGCCAAGGCAGATGAGTGAGAACAGAAAAAGACCTTTATTACAAGGTTGCTTCAATAAAATCCAGAACAAAAGTTGCTTAGCTAAGCAACACTGTTTGACAATTAACTTAGGTGTGCTCAAAAGCACTGGTGGGCAATTTCCCCCTGGGATTAATAAAGTATTCTGATTTTAGCAGAAACACACACATACAGAGTGGGACACTAACAGGGAAGACATGCAGACATTATGACAAGGAGCTGAACGGACAGAACTATATATACACAGACTAATTACCAAACGAGGAACAGGAGAGAGAGGAGCACAGATGAAAACAATCAGGGGAAAATGACAACAGGAAGTAAAAGAAGTAAAGCACAGGATGCAGAAAAGCGCAGGACACAGAGGACTCACTAAATAAAACAGGAAATGCAAGAACAGAAGCACACATGGTGATGAGAGACCAGGAGACAAGATACTAAGAGACACTAGGAGGGAAGAGTAATGATCATAAACTCAAACATAAGAAACCAGGCTCTAAATGGCAAAGGGACAGAGTAACAGTAAACTCCCATGGAGGCAACACAAAGGAAGAACAAACTCTCAACTAGAGGAATGACTAAAACCTGTTAATACAACACAGTAATAAAACACAAAACGATAACATAAAAGATGTAGAATAAGAGCATAACCAGATCACAAAACACATGGATAATAACTACAAAACATGAGCAGGGCCAAGCTCATAATAAGAAAGTCCAAAACGATTAAGAAACTGAACTAAGAATGAGTTCAGATCCTTAATGCAAAATACCAGAATCAAAAGAAACACAACCCCCGCCTCCCAGATCCCAACACCTCTATGATTTCTCTGTGGATTTTAATTCTCATTAGTTTGTGCAATACAGCCAAGCAATGAAAAGAAAACTTATGACTTTCTTTCTGTGCTTCACACATTATAATAACCTGTGAAGTGTAACGGTGTAATGTGAGCTGGATACGCTACTACATCACTGACATTCTGCTATAGCTACCAAGCAGTGAACAAAACCCAAGTCCGCATAAAGACAGAAACAAAATGAATCTGGGTCTGATATAGATTTTGTGTTCTTTTTCCAGTAAGAGTAATGTACAGTAATCACGAGGGAAAATCAGACCTTTCTTCAGCACATCAGCGTGTCTCTCAAGTTTATCTGCCTATGATCCACGTTATCACATCACAACAGTTTTGGCCCTATTTCATAGACTAAAGGTGTCACCTATTTTTATTGATAATGTACAGTAACTTACGATGGTAGTAGCAGAATCAAAGCAGAAGTCTTACAGAAACATATCATCTGCAAACTTACAGAGAAACTCGCACTGCCACTTCAGCAAAAGATTTCCGAGTGGGGAAAATGGAAGGTAACTGGTGATTGACAGGCCAAATTAATGAAGAAACCAATAAAGAAATCAAAACTCTAGCAGAGGGGTTATGGCTCAGGAGGTAGAGCGGGTTGCGCTCTGTTTGGAAGGTTGGTAGCTTGATCCCTGGCTCATCTAGTCTACATGCCAAAATGTCCTTGAACAAGACACTCACATTTTTCCTTTGGAGTGTAAATATGTGTGTGATACGCAAAATGTGTTAAAAGTAGGACTGTCAAATGGTTAAATGTTTTAATCAGATTAATCACAGGGCCGCTGTAGATTAATTTAGATTAATCGTGATTAATACCCGTTCATTATTAATTGTATTTCATTTTGTGGGGGGGGGAAAGAGTCATGACAGAAAGTGGTGTATGTGTTTGATTTAAACTAAAGACCAGATATGGTGTCCAGATTGCAAAACAAAAGTACATTTTTAAAAAACATACAATTTATCAGAAGTAGACTTACTGAGACCCTGCCGTTTCATGAATGTGGTTTGGTACAAGCGTCACGATCACCGAAGTACTTACAGAGGGATCCCTGACTTATACAGTATGTGCTTCACATTGATGTGGTACTTTAAGCTGGAAGTGCTTCAGTGAAATAAAAACTTATTCCTGCAGATTGTGAAAATTACTTTATGTCGGCTGATTGTTCTGTCTAGGGTTTATTTGTACTCAAATTTCCCACCGAGAGGGCCAGTATGATCCATCTTGATCTGATCTGTTGGTTCTGCCACCAGATAGTCTGATCTCGCTCTGTAGAATCTGTAGAGACCTATTTTTCTTACAGAAGTGCAGTTGTAAGAAAATCCAGTTTAGGGGTTCATTTTTCAGCTGGAGTTGTTTCTTCAGCCTAAAGGGTCAGAAATGTCAGATGGTAAAAAGAGCGATTGCATAAAAAGACAGGTTAGAGTCCCTGTAATGTAGTGGATTTTACACATATGCCTTGCAAATTGCTTGGGGACCAGATGCTCCATTAGGTGTAAATGAATAAATAAATAAATATTCTTATAAGTGAAAGGTCCCTGGTTCAATTCCAGGTGGGAACATATGCCCCTCTTACCATGGAGGGTTGCGTCAGGAAGGGCATCTAGTAATAAAATAAAATAAACCATACAGCTGTAAATGTGCATCACCGGTCCCCTTTTTGTTCTTCATGTATCTTCTGAGTGGGTTAATGTAACATGCTGCCTGATAAAAAAAATGGCAAAAGCTGAACTAGATAAAATATGTAGCTGTATTGGTTGTTTGGACATTTGAATTCCAGTGTAAAGTTATGGGTATAATTAAACACAAAAACCTGTCCTCCAAAGTTTATGACATATTTGATAGAATAACAACATGGTGAAAGAGATTATCTGATCTAGGAGGACCTAAGCAATTAGTAGATTCATCAGTGAATTTCTGCATCCTCTTGGGCAGGTTTGGTTTTTTAATAGGAGGAAAGAAACATGCTGCCAGGTACCAGTTGCTTAGCAACCTTTTTATCTTGTCCTAATGGAGATAGTATGTGGGCCTCAGGGACGTTTATACAGAGGTGACAAACTAGGCCTTCATAAAGTTATCACAGTACTGCTTTGCTCATTTAGCCTCAGTGTAATCAAATAATAGATGTGTCACCACCACAACTCTGTGAATCTCCATAGCTGCCATGATGCTATGAAGAAAAATTACAGCAACAGATTTCTGTTACTTTTCAGGCCTTACTAGTCCTGTATTGTGGCTTACTCCCACACAAATGAATCTGAGGATACAGTCTAATAAATATTTCCACTATATGTACCATCAGCTGCTCCCTTGTATTCTCCCCATGGGCTCACCACAACAGATTAATCTGAATTGGTAATTTGGTGGAGGGTTTATGCCAGATGCCCTTCCTGATGCAACCGTCCATGGTGAGAGGGGCTGGTGTCCTCACCTGGAATTAACTCAAGGACCTTTGCAGGGCAAATGTGTAAATCACTATTCCACTCTTATCTGCTAATAGTCCTAAAATTACCAGTGCATATACACTCATCCAAGTACCCACTGTGGTCATAAAGACATGCACACGGTCAGCAGTAGTACTCAGGTAGGCTGTGGGGTTTAAACGATCCTCAGCTGGTGTGAAGGGGCCCAAAGCGCACTAAGAACATACACTTTTCACTCCTCATGCATTTATTTGCTATTGCTGTTACTGCTGTGATGTTGTCTTCTCTCTCCCATAGTCTGTGTCTCTCTTTGTTCTGCTTTCTCTCTTCTCTCTCCCCTCACCCTCAACTGGTTGAGGCAGATGGCTGCCCCTCCCTGAGCCTGTTTCTGCTGGAGGTCTCTTCCTGTTAAAAAAGGGAGTTCTTCCTTCCCACAGTCGCCAAATGCTTGCTCATAGGGGATGATCTGATTGTTGGGGTTTTCTCTCTAACACTGTAGGGTCTTTACCCTACAATGTAAGGTGCCTTGAGGCGACTTTTGCTGTGAATTGGTGCTATATAAATAAAGTTGAATTGAATTGAATTGATTCCCTACTACAAGCCTAGAATCAGAATACTTTATTAATTCCCGGGGGGAACTGTTAGAGCAGGATGATCCATGTTTTCATGGTGTTTGCACCAAATCCTGACCCTACCTTCTGAATGTTGCAGCAGAAATTGAGCTTCATCAGACCAGACGACTTTTTTCCAGTAGCCTACTGTCCAAGTTTGGTGTGCACGTGGGAATTTTAGCCGCGTCTTTCCTATTAAGAGCTGACAGGCGTGGCACCCAGTGTGGTCTTCTGCTTCTGTAGCGCATCTGCTTTAAGGTTCCATGTGTTGTGCATTTGGAAATGCTCTTCTGCATACCTTGGATAAAATGCGTGGCAATTTGATTAGTGTTGCTGTTGAACCTAAGGAGGAGGCCAGTGAATGTATGTATGTGACTATAAATAAACTGAACTTGCATAAGTGTAAAAAGGTCGTATATGCAAAGGTGGAAGTTTCGGGGAGGCACTGGCACACACCACAGTAATGTTACACAACTGAAACCCCGCTGATATCCACATATTTGTCAGTGTAGATTTGTAAGTGTAGCACTGCACAATGAAAGTGACACACTAATCTATGTGTCAGTTGTTAGAATTTGTACAAATGAAGCTTTTCATGTTCTCCATACAATGACTCTTTCTTTTCAAAAACGGGGCAAGAGGCAGTGACAGGATGGAGCAGTATTTTCTTTGTAGCCTGGGTGGCACCACTGGTGTTTCATACAGTGGTAGACAATAGTATTTGACAGGCTTGTCTTGGTCTGAAGAGGCTTTTTGCTGCTATTTGTCTCTCACATTTCTTGCATTCAGTAGTTTCTGCATCATTGTTCCAAAGCCAGAAAGAGTTTTCAGAACTCTTTCACATTATTCATATGCTTTCATTTTAAGGAGTGTACTTCATTCTGCACTTTTCATTAATTCATGTATATGACTGGTTGTTTATGGTTGTAATTACTTATGGATTTCATACAGAAAACACTACAGCATGAGCTCATAAAATGATGCATGGCTGCACCTGTTTCATTCTTTTGCCATTTTTGCTGAGCTCCCATTGTTTAGCCCCTACCGTGTAGGGGTCATCACTTCTGGTTGTGTTGACCATCCATCACAGAGTTCTTATTGTAGAGGTGTAAAATAATGCCAGCTTGTATTAACTACTTGCGTGCCACAGTTACTTGTAAGGTGTCCTTTATTAGTGCGTGAGAGAGAGCAAGGACAGTTATTTTGAGTCACACCTTTGCACTTATCCACAACGTAGTCTGTATATAAAATATGTGTCAGGGTTTGTGGAGGCGGACCCAAAAGTGGACAGACACAGATGATAGTTTTAGTGAAGGTTTTAATAAAACACAAGGCGAATAGTGTGGATAGTGCTCAGAGTTCTTGGTGTAAGCCAAAGGCTCGTTCCGGTTGCTGAGAGTCCAGGGTGTGTTGAAGGTGTTAGGTCCGTGGGTTTCCAGAGACAGAGAACGGGATCCGGGGTGAAGAGAGCACCAGGCAGATCTGGTGTCAGAAAAATCCGATAAAGTCCTTGATTCTGGGAGCGAGAGTGGGTCAGGCAGGGTTCTGTGGGTTTCTGTGAGAAGCAGCAGAGAACGCACATGAGAGGGTTGCTTGAGCATGACAAGCAAGACTTACTCAGAGTAACTTGGCCGGGCTTACAATACGTAAGATTAGCTATTGTTCCTGCAGAGAACTGCAGGGCTCAAATACCACTGGTGATGATGGAAAATACACAACAGATGTGCGGCCACCGCTCCACCCCAGCCACGCCCACACCTGGAGACTCAAGCACAGAGTTAATTGCTCAGCTCACACCAGACAGAAGAGAGGGAAAAAAGTCAGAGAAAAGAGGGAGAGAAGGAGATAGAGATCCAGGTAGACCGGGGACCATGACAATGTGAATGTAACCTCAGTGATGTCATCCACTGCTTTCTGGAATCTGCATTTTTAGCCCATCCAGCCAAAGCACCAGGGAGCTTATGCCATGGTGAGGTGTTGGTCCTCTGTAAGAATTGCTACTCCTCCTAGAGTATTGCTCAGATTTATCAGCTCTTTTATGACTGTGATATGACTGTTTGTGAGCTTCCTTGACTTCTCAGTGGATTTTAATTCTTATTACTTGCCAATTAATGGAACAAAAACGTATGACGGTCTTTCTGCGCTGACACATTGCAATAACTTGTGAATTGGGATGGATTGTGAGCTTGATGAGCTACTGCGTCACTGGCGTTCTGGTTTAACGTTTCATGGGATTTGTTGCCAGTGATAAATATATAGAATAACTCCAGCTTTTTCCTTTAATGGAAAGGTTGTCAGTGTGAGGCTCTGACAGCACTCCGGCATGGTACAGCCATTAAATTAAAGTGACAGATCGCTGTGCCTCCAGGAGCCATAGTGACAGATGGCTGAGTATCTGGGTGCACACGACACCTGAGCAAACCAAATCTCTGACTCACACCAATGATGCAGCCATTAGTAAGACCTTAAATCTGCTTTAACAACCATACAAGGTTTGCATTTCCTGTCATCCCATTGCAAACCTTGCTGCTCGGGCTTAGGTTGCCATGGAGATGGGAGGCTGGCAAGGCCGAATCTGAAAGCTTCCACAGTCATCTGTCCTTTATCTCACTGACTTAATTGTGGATGACATAGTGTGGAGCATGTGGTTGGCTCGGTCAAAGCACCCGGAGTTGTTAAGCAGAAGGTATAAGATGCGATTTCTGCCTGTGCCTGCATTTTAGATGACATAACATTTTATTTTTCCCTGGCAGGGAAATGTTTAAGCTTGCATCATTTTGTATATGAGAAATAGCATTAAACATACATAAAAGTTTTATGTAGCATGAGGATTAAGTAGAGTCAGCCACTGTAGTTTTGACAGCAGCAACTGGCTGTTGCCGCACTGAGCAGTGAGCTCACTGTGGGGGCTGACAGTATTACATTAAGCAGAGGATAACAGCAAGAACATCAGTAAGAACAATAGCAGCTCCATATATTTCTGCTCTGTTGCATTTTATAGCTCTATCACTTACAACGCCTCTGTTCTCCTGCGTATTCATAAATGTGTATGCGAACAGTTAAGTCTATTAAGTAGCACATATTGAAATGATGCATAATACTTCTAAAGCATTTGTCCATCTAGCAAAAAATTTGGTTAACGTGAAAGCTTTCTTTTCACTACATTGTAAAGACACGGAGAGCAAGATGTCTCTTTAAATCTGAAGTTGGTTGAAAATAGAAAAGACGTGCTTCCTTTTCAGTACTCCTTAATCAACTACCAGATTGACACCCAGTCCCCTTTTGCTATGAGGTGACCTTGCTTACCACTGCACCCCACAAAATGAACCACTCTCACCCTGCATAAAGAGCTCTTGGGGCGATCCATTAGCTGACACCATGGGACTCCATCCATCCATCCATCCATCCATCCAACCATCCATCCATTTCCTCTCACTTATCTGGGTCTGTGTCATGAGGGCACCAGTCCCTCTTCGCCATGGCCACTTCCTCCAGCTCCTCTGGTGGGACAACAAGGTGTTCCCAAGTCAGCTAAGAGATATCCTTTCTCCATCATGTCTTGAATCTGCCCCCGGGCCTCCTCCCTGTGGGACATGTCCAAAAAATCTCACCTGGGAGGAATCCAGGAGGCATCCAAGTCCATCTCAACTGGCTCCTTCCAATGTGGAGGACTTGTGGCTCTAGTCTAAGCCCATCCCAAAATTGCCAAGCTCCACACCTTATCTCTAAGGAGGAACAAAACAATGATCTGAGGAAGCTTATTTCCACTAATGTCTGCCCTCCGTGAATCAACAGTATACACGGTGGAGGGGTTTGTATATCTGAGCTATGTTTATCAGGGGCAATTTGCCCCAGGCAGTGTCTCCCAAACTAAGTTGGTCTTGAGTGAAGGGCCAGACAAAGCACGATTCACATAACCTCTATGAAGGAAAAAGCAATGGAACACGTTACTTTGCCCAGATTGGGGTTACCTCACCCGGGAGAGGGGCTCATTGGTAAACGTCTGGTGGCCAGGCCGTAGCCCGTGCAGCCTGGCTGGGCTCAGCCCACATGGGCCAGCCCTCCTGTGGAGCCACCACGTGCAAGATGGGCTGTAGGAGTCTGGTACAATGTGAACTGGTCAAAGGTGGAGGCCTTAGCAGTCCAGTCAAGGTTCTACTCTGCTCAGGGTCAGCCAAATGCTGCAAAAGTGATTGGTTTGGGTTTTACAGTCCAAATGGATAATGAACCAAAGCAAAGCACAAAAATAACCCATGAGTTTCTCAAGGGAAAGAAATAGGATACTCTTCAATGGCCAAGTCAGTCATCTTAACTCAACCAGCTAAAGCAGCTTTTTAGTTACTGAAGATGAAACTGAAGGCAGAGAGACCCACAAAACAAGCAGCGACAGAAGGGGGCTTTGGTAAAGGCCTGGCAGAAAATCTTAAAGGAGGAAACACTGCATTTGGCAATGTCCATGGGTTTTAGACTTCAGGCAGTCACTGAGTTCAAAGAATTTTTATTCAAATATTAAAAACAGTCCTTATATTTAAAATTGTCCCCATTTTTCCTGTTACTTTTGAGCCCTTGAAAATTGGGCACTGTATTAAAATGGCTGTAATTCCCCAACAGTTAGTGCTTTTCTTTTGTCAAACCCCTTGGATTAAAGCTGGCAGTCTGCACTTCAATCACATTTTGACTGTTTGATTTAAAATCCACTGTGGTGGTGTACAGAGGTAAAATTACAGAAGAAAATGAGCAATTGTCCAAAACCTTACGAACCTAACTGTATATCTAAATTGGTTTCCAGTAGTGCTAGTCTGTGTATTTACAGTGGGCGTTATCTGACTCTTTGATCAGAATCATTTCACAACCAAATAAAATACGTTATTCAGTTTAACAGGATTTGTTTTCTGATGACTAAGTTCTGTTTAGATGTGCTTTAGAGTGCAAATCAACAGAAAATTTCTCAGAGAGTAAACATGAATTGATGAATGGTTAAAATTAGACTCAATTCAAGTCTTTGTAACAGCAAGAAAAGACAAAATGTAACCTCTTTTCAACCAAATTTCTCTTTTTAAAGGTCATAACTGGTCTTAAAAACTTAACAAATGCATCCAGAGGATTTAACCTATGTGCACATGCCACTTGGTGTCACTTCCTAAAAGTGCCTTCATTTGACCTGCAGCCTGGAAAGAATCTTGTGAAAGGAATTTGAGAGAAGGAAATCACACCATGTCAGCAGCCATTAAAGATGCCACCTCATGTTTCAGTGAGGAAGCTGATCTCTCCTCAGTGCGTGTCCCCATGCAGGGGTTTCTTTAGATGGGTGCACTGGTCTAGATGTGTATCGAATGCACATGACTCTGTGGTGTGCAGTGCAAGCTGATTCCGCTAACAGTGTGTCATTGGCCAGTTCCCATTGCGCACCGCAGTCCCTGACTTTGCCATCAACCAGGGGGTGTAGACTATCGTGTGCCTCTTTGGATGGACTTATAAGTCTCTGGCTGCTTTTTTACCAGGACAGGAAGGAGTTGCATTAGGACAAATAATATATGAAGGGGGTTGCTGTTCACTACAGACATCTCTACTGCTCTCTTGAATCCTTCAGCAGATAATCTTAAAAATACATTTTTTAACAAAACTTGTTTTCTGTAGTTTCTAGTTTGCCTAACTTTTTATGTGTTTTGCATCTCTTTGAAGACGTTTGATGTTTTTATGTGGTCATTTAGTGTCTCTTTGTGGTTCTGTGTCTTTTTGGGGTTATTTTGTGTCTTTATTTTGTTTCTGTTCATTTTGTTATCTTTCCATGGTTATTTTGTGTCTTTGTAAGTTTTGTGGCTCTATGGGGTCATTTTTTTGTCTGTTTCTGGTCATTTTTCTTTTTTTCAGGTTCATTTTGTGTGTCTGTAAATGTTTTTGTTTGTGTGCTTTTTGTAACTGAGCAGTCTTTTGATTTACCTTCATGATGATCATTCCAAATAAAGCATTGTCCAAGGGATCTCTGACCCTGGAGCATGAGCAGTAGTTCAAGTTGTCATGATCCCAACATTCCCTCTCTGACTTTGTCTCCAAACCACCCAACCTGAGCTGTCCCTCTGATGTACTCATTTCTAATCCTGTCCATCCTGGTCACTCCCAGGGAAAATCTCAACATCTTCAGTTCTGCCACCTCCAACTCTGCCTCCTGTCTTTTTGTCAGTGCCACTGTCTCCAAACCATACATCATAGCAGGTCTCACTACTGTCTTGTAAACCTTCCCTTTCACTTTTGGTGCTATCCTTCTGTCACAAAGCACCCCTGACACTCATCTCCACCCACTCCACCCTGCCTGCACCCTCTCCGTGGACTATGATGTTTGCAGACGACATTGTGATCTGTAGTGAGAGTAGGGAGGAGG
>VUQH01059580.1:0-14623 GCA_015106775.1 Etroplus canarensis | reverse complement strand
AAAAACAACAGTAGAACTCAGGGCTATGTTTAATAGTGAAAGTAAGAGCATTTCCACACGCACAATATGAAGGGAACTCAAGGGATTGGGACTGAACAGCTGTGTAGCCTTAAGAAAACCACTAATCAGTGAGGCTAACTGGAAAAAAAGGCTTCAATTTGCTAGGGAGCATAAAGATTGGACTCTGGAGCAATGGAAGAAGGTCATGTGGTCTGATGAGTCCAGATTTACCCTGTTCCAGAGTGATGGGCGCATCAGGGTAGGAAGAGAGGCAGATGAAGTGATGCACCCATCATGCCTAGTGCCTACTGTACAAGCCTGTGGGGGCAGTGCTATGATCTGGGGTTGCTGCAGTTGGTCAGGTCTAGGTTCAGCAACAGTATGTGCTCAAAGAATGAGGTCAGCTGAATATACTGAATGACCAGGTTATTCCATCAATGGATTTTTTTCTTCCTTGATGGCACGGGCATATTCCAAGATGACAATGCCAGGAGTCATCGGGCTCAAATTGTGAAAGAGTGGTTCAGGAAGCATGAGACATCATTTTCACACATGGATTGGCCACCACAGAGTCCAGACCTTAACCCCATTGAGAATCTTTGGGATGTGCTGGAGAAGGCTTTGCGCAGCGGTCAGACTCTACCATCATCAGTGCAAGATCTTGGTGAAAAATTAATACAACACTGGATGGAAATAAATCTTGTGACATTGCAGAAGCATATCGAAACAATGCCACAATGGCGACTTTTTTTTGGCCAGGCGGTGTATTTGCAGCAGGTACAGAATAACTGAAGCTGCTGGATGCTATTCTGATTCTGACTGTGACAATAACTGTTTTAATAAATCATATTCCATTTCCCAAGCCAACACTTGTTTATATCTGCTGACATAGAAATGACAACGCAGGGACACTCGTGTTCTTTTCTAACGTATAATAGTGGAATATGTCTAATGTCTATATGCCGTAATCACTACTCTTCGTACATACTCGCTTAATTGCTGTATAAAAATAACCAAAGAAGGGGTTTCTACCTGAAAGGAATTCAGGTCTATACAATTTTAACCTTTTCATATAAGGGTCTGTCATGCCAGATAAGCTAAAGAAAATAGAAATGAGGTAACAGCTTATAACAATATACAACTGATTCATGTTATTTCAAAATTACTGGGAAAAATCATGCATTATACTTTGAGGATTTAGAGATACTTCAGGATAATTTTAAGATGGTGACTCTGACTGTTTGGATTTTTGTTATGACATCCATCCTTTCACCTGTGTGCGTTCTGTTGTGTCTCTCCAGCTGGCTGCGCTTGGCGAAAGCCTTCGCACAGGAGGAACAGTTGAAGACTCTGGGTTTCTGGGAGCTGGGTGACGGGCCTGGCTGGTGCACTCGTTCATGTTCCTGCAGATAAAATGAATTCATGTTTACAGTCTAACACTGTACCTCGACAGACGTACTGATTGACAGCATGAATGTAGAAATGACAAACGTGAAAAAATGATAGTATTCCATCATGTTAACACTGAACAGAATCTCAAAGAAACTTCCGACATCCTCTGGCCTTGACACAAAAAATAGAGCTGCTCTGAAAACAAAAGCACATTGTACCCAGTGCTAATGAAATGTACCTTTGGCTGTTACCTTGAATTCTCCCCAAAGGGTCACAACAGCGGATTAATTTGGCAGAGGTTTTACAGTGGGTGCCCTTCCTGATGCAACCCTCCACGTTTATAGGGTACTTGTGTCCCCTACATGGAAGATGGTGACTAGTGCAGCTGCTGGGATAACTCCACCCAGCTGGTTAACCAAAAAGGCAGTTGGGAATCAGGCATGAAATCAGCTATGTTTCACAAGCTAAAATGTTTGGTGTGGCTAACGTTATATGCATGATAATGTAATGTAACATAAATGCTAATGTGCAGCAACTAACGTTATAGCTCATAGTAACAACATTGATGTTGGTGTTCCTCTCAAAAACCTTCAACTGCTAAAGAGAAAGTTCAAAAAGCCATTAATAATGATGCCATTTACAGGAATCATTGTGGCGTTACGTAAACTGCTGCAGGACTAGCACATAAATCCCAGGACTGTATTCTGTTCTGTGTTGTTCTAGCTATTATTTACAGAAAATTCATTTTCGTAATGTTCAGTTTTTTAACAAAGGAGTTTATGTATATGGGATAATCTTTTTTGTTATTTTTTAACTGTGATATCGAATTTGTATCAAGAATCGAAATTCAACTGGTATTGGTACCGACTACTACATTTTTGGTATCGTGGCATCCCTATCTGATACTATTTTTTTAATTATTACGATGGAAATCCAAAAATACTTGCACTGTCACTTTTTACCCAGCCATCCAACCACAGTGGATTAGTGGGGTGACAAACACTACACTGACCAACTCTCGTATCCTACCTGTCACAGTCTCCTGTCCCCAGAGTTTCCATCTCTCTTCCTCTCTCTCTCTCTCTCTCTCTCTCTCTCTCTCTCTCTCTCTCTCTCTCTCTAATGTGGGTCAGTGGACTAATTATTGTGCTTGAGTTCCAGGTGTGGATGTGCCTTGGGCGAAGTGGTGGCCGCACACCTGTTAGGCATTCTGCCTTCATCAAGTGCTGGTAACTTAAGCCCTGGAGTTCTCACCATTCTCCGCCAGAGTGATAGCCACCCTTGCGTGTTATTCCCCGCAGTATTAGAAACTCTGGAACTTAACCAGACCCACGAGACTCTCCAAATCTCTCACTCCCACTGTGTTTGATGCAACCCTGAATGGCGGAGAAGTTAATACTGCAGCTCTCTTGATTATTCATGCCTGTACCACATAAAATTCCCAAACAACCACAATATACCTTTGTATACCTTGTATGCTCCCCAAGGGGTCGCCACAGCCCTAATCAGCATTGGCAATTTGGCAGAGGGTTTACGCTGGATGCCCTTCCTGACGCAACCTTCCATAGTGAGAGCTTGTGTTCCCACCTACAGTATAAATAAACCAGGGACTTTTTGCTCGGAAGGCAAAAAAGTATAAACCACTACAATACAGGGACACTCCAAAACAATCACAATATTGATCTGAAATAAAATGTTTGGAGCAACTTTTTGTTCAGTTCAGCAATTAAGCAGCAGCAACACTTTCCTTTCATGGATATTCTACTTCATTAAGAAAAGTGAAAGAGCTGAGAAAAACTGCAGTTTTTAGCTGGCAAAAAGAAACACTGCGGTATACACATCCCCTGAATTTCTGCATTTTAAGCTGTGCTGGCTGTAGCTTTATCTCTATTGTATACACTTAAGAATATTCTTCTCACACCTCTGGGCAAAAAAGCCAGTAAGTCTTTAAAAATTATATTCTATTACATCCTAAACTTGTCAGATCTTTCATATTTAACTTATACATGTATATGTGATTCATCACAGAGGGCTGCTATACAGTTGTACCACATGTCATTAATTTACCTGATTCCTGATACTCCTGGACTAATCTAATGGTGTCTTAAAGCAAAAATACATTAGGCATTATGTACATTTTTCTTTCTTCAACATTCCTAAATGATAAAGCAAAAGTTTTTGGTTGTCTGACTATTATTAAATGGCATAATTATTATCCACAGGCCAACGGGTATAATGAAAAATAACAGCACGGTTAATTTTTCCTTTTAAAAAAAAACCTCCGACCTCAGGTTGAAGACTAATTAGCAGCCTTGGGGGTGTGGGGAGGAAAGAGCTTCATCACTCTCAGTGTGACAACCACTTAATCTCAGTGGTATTACATTTATGAGAGACAATTACTGTTCAGCATGTTGTGGCACATTTACAAAAGCAAAAGCCTTTGGCTCAGTGGCCTTTGCAAGAAAACATGAAAAATGGCTGGTAGAGGGCTCCAGTTCAAAGCCAAATCTTCTTTCTCCAGGCATTTATATGCAAGAGCGTTCCAACCACATGAAGGTCACCGGAAAAGAGAAGCACATATGAGCTCCTCTCGATAATTTTGCTGCAAACCCCCCGTGATTTAAGTGTTTTGTTTTGTCATTAAGAGTGACAGCTCATCTGGAATGCAAGTGGAAGAATTACCCGTGTATTATTAAAGCTTCAAATTGAGAGACCACTTTCTGGGAATGAGCCCCCTTTTCTTGCAGTCTCTTTAAATCCATAACTTCCATGCCTAAGGTGGAGACACTCATGACTAAAAATGAGATTTGTGTGACGTGATTTTTAAATATAGAGGGTTATTTAATAACTTGTTTTCATAAGTTCTTACCTTCAGGTGTGTAGCTCGCTTGAAGGCCTTTCTACAGAGGGTGCAGACATGACAACGGTCCTTGCCGTGAGCTTGTTTGTAGTGGCGTCGCAGTGTATTGGCATTCTCATACACTTGATTACAGTAGAAACACTGATTTCGGTTATCAGGTTCTGCCTGGAGGTCTTTCCCACCTTTGGGGCCATCACCAGAAATCTGAAGCACGCACAGAGACACAGAGATTATTTAGACTCACACTGCAAAAAAAAATGAATTTAAAAAAAAGGCAGAAGCATAGTAGGGACAGCCAGTTTTTGACACTGATGCATATGCACTGATTTCTATTCATGTTAGTATGAAGATCACTTGCTATATGCTTGTTTTTTGGAGATCCACTACAGTGTGGTATTCTGTCACTTGTGTTTAGCATCTGTTCCCCTGGATATGTGAAGCACACAAGACAAAGACACTCACATTATATCCATTGTCAGTTGCTCCATTTGTGGACTGGGACTGGTGGCTGACCAGTATCACCTGCTGGCCTGCGGTGCCTGGCTGCCCAGCCAGGCCAGAATCATTAAGTACTGCAGGAAATGTCTGACCCTCAAGAGCAAAGAAAACTTTGATAAGGCAACTGGTAACACACCTGATGTTGAATTTGACACATTTTTAAAAAACAGCCTGTAAATTATGTTTGTGTATATTTCTTTACCTGTGTATTGAGGTTTAGAGTGACACCATCCAGCATACCCTGAGCATCTGTGAGGGTTAGTGTGACGCTGCCGTCACTGGCCACACCTCCTGATGACATCACTAAGCTCTGGGATGCAGCAGTGTGTGACAAAGTGGTGTTTGATGGCAGACTGGTAACTGACAGGAGAGAGTGGTTAAAAGGTTAATACCCAGCTGGTTTATGGCAACAGCCATTCTGCAGGAAATACAGACATACGTAAAAACTGTTTACTGAACATGATTTTCTTTGCACCAACTTATACAGGTGGAAGTACACATGGATGCCTTTTAAAATGCTTCATTTTTGATACAGATCTAGGCTGTTCAGATTGTCATAGACAAATCAGATATGCGTCACATATAAACAAAAAAAAATTGGATTCGGGCCATTTTTGCCTGCAGTGGGAACATAGTCTAATACTGGCATACTCGTCAGGTTTTACAGGGAGGTGATTACATTAGCGGTGAACAACACCAGCTCATATTTTTTTTTTTTTAACAAAAATGGCAGTGTGGTACAGTTCTCAGCCAAATCACAGGTTGAACCATGTTTGCATATTGAGTGACAGGAATGCTTTAGTCTAATCAACCAAAACAGGGACGCTTTGTCTCGGAGAAGCAGCGGAGTGAGATTTTTTTTCCTCCCACTTCAGTGAAGTGGAGAGTAATGAAGAGAGAATGATGAGACTGAAAATTTGATTAAGCTTTTAGGTGATAGGCAAAGCAGTCAACAGAACAATCAGGGAACCATCTCTGACAAAGCTTGTTTGTTTTTTTGGTTGTTTTTTTCACATTACAGTGCACAGCCTTTTTAATCATAGACTGAGGTGTATGATTAATAAATAATACTTTCTCGTGGTCCACAGGTTCGATGTTCTGTTGCTTGTATTGAATTCTTAGTTAATATACTTCTTATATAACTTCTGTTCTAGAGTTTTCATTTCTTTGTTATTCTATTGTGGTTTTGTTTCCTTTTCTTATTACAAAGTCTCTCATTTCTGTTTACGCTATGTTTTTTCTATGGATTAGTTTAATTAGTGTTTTCTGGTGTTTTGGTTTGTGTCTAGTATTTGTCTCATTCTGTGTTTATGCTCTGGTCTTTTTACGTTTCTTTGTCTTGTTCACCTTTTTGAGTGCTGGTATTCAGGTTAGTTGTGATTTCTTATTTTACTTTGAAGATTTGTTTTCTGGCCATTGTTCCTCCATCTCCTGTTTCCCATCTGTAATCAGAGCATTTTTACCTCTGCCAAAGAGGTTACGTTTTCGCTTGTGCTTGTTTGTCTGTTTGACCATGTGCAATAAGACTCAAAATTTTACGAATGGATTTTCATGAAATCTTTCAGAGGGGTGGGGTTTAAAGAACAAACAATTACATTTTGGAGTTTTGGTTTTTTGTAGTCATAGCTTCCCAGTTGGCTTTTGAAGGCACTGGTTTTTTTTGTCAACCATAAAAGACAAAATAAATTAAATGAAAAATGTGAATAAAAACAGAATGATGCGAGTTGCAAATCATAACAAAAAGAACCAAAGAGTAGAAGCAGCAGAATAGAAGAGATGCTGCAAGGCTACAAGTGCTAGGAGAGTGATGGAGGTAAAAATAACAAAAAGCATATAAAAGCCTTTATAAAAGTTTGATAAAAAAAGGCACATCCTTTTCAGCTTGCGAAGTGCTACTGGAAGCCTCCAGATCATGCTAGCTTCAGTATCTTATCCAAGTCTTGAAAACATGCTTTGGGCAAGTAAATTTAACCCTGCCAAATTGAATTCTCTCTAGGCAGGAAGACATATGTTGCATGTATTTGAAGTACAGTATCTTGTGAAAACCTTTCAGAGACAGTTCAACCCTCCTGTCACATCTGGATAAAAGAAACATTAAGTCTAACCTGCATTTCCAGTGTTGGCGGGGCTCTGAGGCAGGAGGTGGTCATTGGTGATGGTCAGGGTTGCACTGGTGGGCTGGCTGTTTAGTGGTGATGCCAGCCTGATGCTGCCATTCATCTCAGCAGCACTGGGATTGTTTGGCTGGGGGAGCAGATCTTGGCCTACAAAGGTGTTGAAGAAAATGACTTATCTTGACATTCAGGAGGTCTTTTATTTCTTCATGGTATTAGGGTGGTAAAGGTGCTGGATGTTTTTTGAAATGTTCTAGGTCATATTTTAAAGGGTGAGCAACTAAATCAAAGACAGTAACTTGAAGAGGACAGTTACATTTTAGACTTGCTCAATAAATTAGTAATGCTAAATATAATGCAATTTAATAAATATTTAACCGGTATTAAGTATATCACAATTTTAGCAGCAATTATATTCCACAATTAGAAATTTTACATGGTTTAAATTTCTTAATGTTTTTTCCATTTTAAGACAATGAGAAAAGGCCCCATTCTGATGACTGCACATACCCTCTAAGCAAAGAGAACAATCATCAAAAAGAGAAAAGTAAGGAAAACGTCCACTGAATGTTAGGTGGGCACTGGTGTCGCAAGAAAGAGAAAAACGACAATGAAACTGGGTGCTTGAATAAAAGCAAAAAGTACGAACAGGATTAATCTTAAAAAGCTTTAATCTGAAGGATCGGAATCACAATACAATAAGTCAGAGTGCTGAAATGAAAGAGAGGCTGAGAAGCACTGAGTGGGCTTAGGGGGTTTAGTGATATAGACATGAATCTGCTCCACACTGTGGCTATAATGTACTCTGTATCCCCAGCTGATAAGAACAAATGGGGTTGATGATGACAGTGTATATGGAAGCTGAGAAATAACCGTTAATACCACACCTTTAGATCTGGATTTGTGAAGTGGCCTCAAAATGAAAAAAGAGCTCCCAGTTATTACTGCTTTATTTTTTCTTCTCTGTCTTGTGTGTTTGTCTGAGTGAGAAAATCAATACTGATTGTTGGCGGATTTTTTTTTTAAATTTAGTTTTATTTCACTGACTGACTAAAAGACAAGTTCAGCAGTACAGCTGTGGTTTTTGTTATTTGTGACTGATCTTTTTTGTATGTGGCTGTCCATACCTGATATGGTGAGGGTGATTTCCTGAGGGTTTCCTGCTGCAGTGCTGGAACCAGCAGCTGAAGCCTGGGCCTGGACCTGGGCTAGAGCTTGTGTCAGGCTGGAGTTGTTGATGGTCAGAGTGATTTCCTGACCGTTGCTGCCGCCTGCCACTAACCCAGAGCTGCCTATGACATTGCTTAGGTCCTGGGAACCTGCACAACCGACAATAAGGCATTGACAAATGTTTAGCTTGTAGCAGAGAGTGCCCGTTTAGTAATTATTTCAATCAAGCCCAGCACACATACCGGCAGCATCCTGCTCAGAAAGTCCAGCCATTGTGACCTGTGCGGGTGTGATAGTGGAGGGCTGCAGAGCCAGACTGGTGAGTGGGTGGATGACAACATTGGCAGATACTGAGGTGTCAGTTGCAGACATTAGCTGGCTGCCAGAGTGAGAGACCAAGCCTGTGTCAACGCTCAGGGGCTGAGAGAGGAGTCCACCTTGCTGTAGGGTCTGCTGGAGGAGGGTAGGATCAATCTGAAGAAGAGAGTATTACTTCAGATGAAAGCAGAAGAGTGACAGGAAAAGGACAGAGAGAGTGTGTGGGAGCAAGAAGAATCTGGGATTCGGGATTTTTCAAAAACTTCAATGGATGTATGATTGGATGTATGATTTTGATTTCTTCATAATCTTTCTGAGAATGCACAAGTCCTATATCTTTTGCAAAGATTTTTAACCAAACACAAAATAAAAGATGACTGTAGCTTCTGGGTCTTAAAATTGAAGCTGATGTAGAAGTGCTTAAACCTCCAATCTTTTTAATAGTCACCAGGAGGTGATCCCCCTGGGTTTAAAAAGCCTTTCAGTTGCACAGAAATCTATAGGAAACCAGCCCTCACTTCACTCACTCTGTGAGCTCAGTAAATACTTTCGATCTGGTGAATTCTGGTCATTCTAACACTAAGAAAAGAGAATTTTCCAGGGTTTACTCATCCAAGTCTTCAGCTAATGAGGATGTGGATTCAGATCCACCTCTCATTTGTCACATCTGGTGTCAGAACACCAAGCAACAATGGAAACGCTCATCTCCTGGCTTCATAACAGGATTTCACTACTGACAAGATGTTGGCTACATTCATCTTTCATACTGTCTGCGCTTTTAACCTCCTTCAAAAATTAGACCAATAGTTGAGACGCACCTGCTCTTCAGAATCCGAATCAGAAGCCTTTATAAACCCAGGAAATTCTTCTTCTTCAGACTATTACCCTTCTTAAATGGAAAAGCCATGTTAAGCTTGAATACAGGAGTGGGTTAAATTAATTATCAGGAATGAAGCATTGGAATTAATAACAGCCAAACTGCAAAACTGTAAAGAATCATATCCACTTATCTGGAAGCAGTTTTCTCTTCATAAAGGGGAAAAATCTTCGAAGAAGTAAAATACTATATTTGAGGAAAAAATTATTTTTCCTATTTTTTTATGTATTCCATAATGTTATAATTATCTATTTTTCTATGAACTAACATGGCTAGATGGATGGATGGATGGATACTTTACTAATCCCAAAGGAAATTTCTGAGTTTTGGTAGGTCAGTTAAAGGCCTGGCCTGGTTAGACAGTTAACATTGAGGGTGAAGAGATGATACTGTTAGTCTGTGTAATCTGTTCAGTGATGTGTTTGTGGGTTGATTTTTGTATGCGAGATTGTGTTAAATTGCTACAGAGCACTGGCTTTCTGACTGCACACACAGATAATAACATGGAGGTTCAGCAGGAGTTGTGTGCAACCTGTAGTGTGATATTGTTGATGTTGCTGGTGTCGATCCCAGAGATCTGGACGTTGGGGCACACCAGGTTGGCAGGCGCCAGTTGCAAGTGGATGCCATCCAGAGTGGTGAGGCCATCTGGTAGAGATACGGTCAAGTCTCCTGCAGCTGAAGTGTGCATACAAACACACAAACATATATAGATGTTTGGCATATAAATAAATATTAAGATATTTAAGATTAGCAACAAAAAAATAAGATTGTAATTAACCTTCCAGGAAACAGAGGGACTACAAGTTGCAAGTTTTATATTGAAAATCAAATAAAAGACAAAGCTACACCTGTAACTGTTAAGGAATCCCTTTATGACAACAGATGAGGGTGTCGCTGAAGGCAGATGAGCTCGTTTTACATGGCATATCCCCAGCTATGAGTGCTGGCATGACCTCCAACACATTATATGCACTGGTAGGCTTCTGAGATACCACCCTAATGGTTCCTAACGGAACAAGAATGTCTCTGAAGTATGAGTGCACAATATCTAATCACGAAGTTCCACCAAAGACTAAGAGACAACAAAGAATATTTTGGGTTCAGTCTTTTCCCAGATGATCAAAGGGAGGGCGTGAAGAGGTTTGCTTTCAGTAACACGTACACTGAGACTCAATGAGTAGGAAAAAAAATCCTGAATGCTGTGCTTGAAGACGAACACAAAGGCTGGAAAGTGTTTTTTGGACACCTCCTCCACTGTTATGTTCCAGGTAAGTGAGGGGTAGGTAGTTTCATAAGCTGCCAGAAATACTGAATTTAAATAAATGCCTATTTCTGAAAATATTTAGGCTATTTAGCGCTGCATGTAGAAATCAGACATGCTCCATAACACCCAGATTAATATTAAGACTAGGAACCTTTTTTTACTCACTGTTACTTTCACTGTGAATCTGAAAATGCTAATTTAACAACAAGGCCTACAATATTTTCACAGACAGGAGAAACCCCCACTAGTCAATTTTTTGTTTGTGAATGCCTGCTGCACAAGGTTAATATCCAAAAGCTTTGTATTACTCAAAAATACATCTGAGCCAAGTACAAACATTCTAGTGAATGTTTGGAGATGCTTTGGTGGATTTTTGTTATCAACTTTCCCCCCAAAACAACCGAGCAGCGTACTGTGATTTTAGTAAAGGAAGGTTTTTGTCTGCTGTGCATTGGCCTCATCAGGTGCTGTGGTGTAAAACATTTTTGCCTTTTATGCTGCCAATTGAACACCAGCCACCACTCTGAATAACTGCCCCTGCAGCGTTTCAGTTACAACCACAAACTTCAGTGCATGAATCATAAGTCTGTCATTACAAGTAGCAAATACCAATAAGAATTGTGTTGTTGGTGGGTCATCCATCACAATACACAATGACATCTTGGAATATACAAATTTGGACACCTCTGTTTTACTGTCTTGGGTCATTTCCTCACAACATTATACTCCGTGAGCTAACAAAATCAAAGGTCTGTAATGAACAACACTTTGGTGTTCTTCCTAAAATGCTCTTTTTTTTTTTTTACAGCTCTGAAATTATTTTCTTCCCTCCGTGTACTTTGGCGAGTTTAAGTGTTGGCACATAATAATCCCTACCTGACATGGAGGCAGGCAGAATGGTCGGTCCTACTAGTCCTGATTGCAGAAGATTCTGGTCAAACTGCCCAGTCAGAACCTGGTTAGTTGGGAGGTAAATGCTGGGATCAGAGTTCTGTGTTTGCAGCAGTCCCACAGGTTGAAGGGCCTCTGATGCAGCTGGCTGATGCCCCTGACTTGAAGCCACAGACTGCCCAGTCCCTATATCTGGGCCCTGTCTGGCCTGACCGGAAGATGAGGAAGAGCGCTTAGATTTTCGGTTGTCACCGTTTGGACGGAAATGACATTGGATGTGGGTTTTGCGGTGGCCTGAAGTTCTGAAGCGGAGTTCACAGAAAGGGCATTTGAAGGGCTTGGAGCCTGTATGAAGGCGCATGTGCACCTTGAGGCTCCCCTTGGTAGAGAAGGAGGTGTTGCACATGTGACAGCTGAAAAGTTTCTGACCTGGAAAAAAACACAAAGAGGATGTCATAAGCAGTAAACTGAATATGAACTGTTGCTCTTTAACAGCCCCAGGTGCACTGATTTACCTCAGCAGTCCTTCCTTTTCTTTGTGTGTTATCAGTCTATTTAAAAAGCAGTATTTTCTTGAGCAGCATGTGAATTTTGAATCTCACATCTTTATGCTTATCCAATCTCACTTCCTTCATCTAAGAAATACTACAATATTCAGACCTCTACAGCCAGCCAATATTTGAAACATTTAGTACACAGTTTACTTTTCTTCCATCTACATAAGTGTAATCTGGGATGGGCTCCAGCTCTCACGTGACCCTGAACTGGATGAAAGAAATGGATGAATGAATGGATGGAAGGATTAATTACTGTTACTCACTTTTCACATGCACTTTTAAGTCCTCTCTAGTTTGTCTTCAATTGGTTCAGAACATAGGAGCTGGGCTGCTAACAAAAACTCTCTTCATTCACTGGTTCCAATGAAATTCAAAATTCATCTTAAAACATTATCAATTACATCTAAAGCCCTACATGTTCAGGCTCCTGTTTATATAGCAGATCTGTTGAGACCTTATTCCAGCAGTCGGTCTCTGATCATTTGATCAAGGTCCATTAATTGTTCAACGCTCCTATCACATTAAATCCAGAGATGACCATGGTTTTGAGGTTGTAGCACCTAAACTTTGTTAACCTATAAGAACCCATGATGACATGCATGTAACAAACACTTTAAATGTTCTACAATTATCCTTATAAAGCTTCATGCTTGACCTTAACTTATGAAACCACTCAGGAAAAATGTGTCTGGGTTCTAATGGGTTAAAATGGAGAATCATTATATCCTTCAAACACATCAGTCTTAGCTGTATTAAGCACCATATTCTGCTGATTAACCACTAACCTGTATGTGTTTTTACATGGCAGTCCAGAGTTGATTTCACTGTGAAACTCTTGCCACATTCATCACACTTGTAAGGTCTCTCTCCTGTGTGGATCCTGATGTGCCTGATGTTGAAATGGATTGGCACAGTCATTTTTCACAGAGCACAAGTGTGGATGAGTGATTCAAGACGATCAAAGACACAGAAAATCAGTGCAAAAAAATATAAAATGCGTTCAAACAAACTAAAAAGATACAACACAATAAAAATCCCTGTCAACGTTTCCTGGTTATCATCACAGAGCTCTCTTTTATCTCATGCTTTTAGTTCACAGTGTTGTTGATACCTGAGCTACCAAGAATATGCAAATGCACCCCAACTGTAAATATTAAAATGTATCTTGCTGGTGAGTTGTTAAGCAGAGGAAAAGACAAACATCAGTTCCAAAGAAAGTGTTTGGGACTGTGCAGGTCTCAAAACATGAAGCAGAATCTAAAGAGAGTTCAGATGCATTTATTTACTAAGAGAAACCACCTCTGAACTCAGGATGGTTTCATATTCTTTCCAAGCTATTTTCTGAATATTACAGCAGATTGGAAAATGTAACTGTCTGCATTATTTACAGACTTCTGTCATTTTTTCCATTTTCAGCCATAATTACCTTTGAAAATGCAAGGTAAAATTGAACGACCTATTCACCTTTAATTTTTATTCAGGTGCGTGTTTTATTTATTTTTTTTAAAAATAGTATTGCCAAAAAAATCTAGACAGGATTCTAGATGTAAAGGAAAATGCTTAACCTAAAGTGATGGAAAAAGAGCTTGACTATTTACACCCATGTATAAAATATTAGCACTCAAGGACACTGAAGGCATTTCTATAACACTGTAATAAACATTACCTGGTTATTCTTTGGCTACTGTAGCTTGGTTTCATACTTATTAAGTTCACACAAGGGATTCTAAAATATGATTTATAACCATATGTCCATTCTCTGGATTTAAAATGTTAAAGTTAATCTATGCTTTTGTTTATAAGATCCACATTCACACATATTTCCAATCGTCAACACCTCATCATTCATATTTTGGCCCATGATAACTATTGTAGGCTATTATTTCTTGAAGTATACAAAGTATACCTGATAAGGTCACTGGGTTTCTTGAAGCTCTTGGGGCAATAACTGCAGCAGTTGGCGAACTTGGGTTCTGTTTCCAGCTCCACGGCTTTGTCTTTGATCTCGCTGATCCGATCTCTTTCAGCTGCCGACTGGGCGAGTATTCGCTCCGAAACAGAGGCCTCCTCACCAGGATCCTTTGCCAGTTCAGCTGCCTGCTCTTCAGTAAAAGTGATGATTTCCAAACCTCTTCTCTTCAGTGTTTTTTGTTCACCTTCCTTTTCGTCTTCCTCTTCTTCCACATCTTGACCATCCAGACCTATAGCTGTGACAACCAGAGACCATTTTTTACTGTCTGTCCTTGGGTGACACTTTATGCAAGGCAGTTCAAACTGAGACAAAGATGTATGTAATCTGAAACTAGTGCAATGTACACTCATTGGCCACTTTAATAGGTACACCTATTCAACTGCTTGTTATTGCAAATATACAGTTAGCCATTCACATGGCAGGAACTCAATGCATTTACAGGGACATCTCAAAAAATTAAAATATCAGTGAAAAAGTTAAATATTTTTGTCACTCATTTCAGAAAGTAAAACCCATATATTATATAGATCCATTACTCAGAGTGAAATATACCAAGCCTTTGTTTCCTATGGCTTACAGATAATGAAAACCCAAAATTCTGTGTCTCAGAAAATTATATTACATAAGATCAATAAAAAAGGATATTTTAAACAGAAATGTCAGGCTTCAGAAAAGTACGTTCATTTCTATGCACTCAGTACTTGGTT
>VUQH01059576.1:0-10627 GCA_015106775.1 Etroplus canarensis | reverse complement strand
GTTGTGAGGGCCCGAATGCTCTGGTACCTCTTTCTGGATGGCAGGAGGGTGAAGAGTGAGTGTGAGGGGTGTGTGGGATCATCCACAATGCTGATTGCTTTGCGGATGCAGTGTGTGGTGTAAATGTCCAAGACAGAGGGAAGAGAGACACCGATGATCTTTTCAGCTGTCCTCACTATCCGCTGAAGGGTCTTGCGATCCGAGACGGTGCAGTTCCCAAACCAGGCAGTGATGCAGCTGCTCAGGATGCTCTCGATGGTCCCTCTGTAGAACATAGTCAGGATGGGGGGAGGGAGATGGGCTTTCCTCAGCTTCCTCAGGAAGTAGTGGCGCTGCTGGGCTTTCCTGGTGATTGAGCTGGTGTTGAGTGACCAGGTGAGGTTCTCTGCCAGAAGAACACCAAGGAATTTGGTGCTCTGGACGATCTCCACTATAGTAGCATTGGTCCATCCACACTGTATACAGTGTGAGCAGGAATCTGTTTCCCACTCCTGAGTTATCTGACAGTTGGCCAGAATCACCTCAAAGCCATCCAAAAGTCTTGATCCATAGCCTCACTAAAGTCTTCCCTCACCAGGTTTTTACCTCAGCTACTGCCAGAGCCACATACCGCTTGGCCTGCTGGTACCTGTGAGCTGCCTCTGGAGTCCCAAAACACAACCAGACTCAGTAAGACTCCTCCTTCAGTTTGACACCATCTGGTTTGAGGGTTACTTTAACAACAGGAACCAACCACCTTACAGCTCCATATCCATAGAGTCATCTCATCAATGGAGGTGCTGAACATGGCCCATTTAGACTCAGTGTCCCCAGCCTCCCTCTGAATGTTGTTGAACTTCCTCCAGAGATGAGAATTGAGGATGTGCTGTACAAAAGCTTCTGCCGGATGTTCCCAGTCCACCCTTGCTATTTGTTTGGGCACACCAGGCCTGTCCAGCATCCTTTCCCACCACCTCATCCAATTCACCACCAAGTGGTGATCAGATAACAGCTCTGCTCCTCTCTTCAGCTTAGTGTCCAAGACATATTGCCACAGATCTGATGATATGATTGCAAGATCAATCATGGACCTCAGCCTAAGGTCTCCTGGTGCCATATGCACTTATGGAAGCCTTTATGCTGGGACATGGTGTTCATTATGGACAACCTGTGGTTAGGAAAGAAGTCCAACAATAAAACACCTCTGCCTTCAGTTTAGCAGAGTGTTCCCCCAAGCACACCCCTCCAGGTCACACTGTTGCCCATGTGAGCGTTGAAGTCCCCCACCTCGGGATTTCAAGAAGGCCAGGTACTCCGATCTGATGCTTGGCCCATAAGCACATGCAACAGTCAGAACCAAAACCAAGGAAAACCACCATTGTATGGGCTCAAGTATTATAGTGTCTCCAATTTCGTTGTACCCTGTACAAGGACAATAAAAGCTATTCTATTCTATTCTATTCTAGCACCCCGGCTCGGCACATCTCGTGTGAGGTTCCAGTGTCTTGTCTGTGCTGAGGGAGGTCGGACTCCATCGATTAAGGTCCAGCCACTCTTAAACAAATCGCCCCCCCAGGCCTCACTTTAGGGTGGGGCTCAGTATTTATGTTCCAGATAAAACATCTGGAGTCCTTGCTGAATTATCTAGGGACCTTTTGAATTGCACTTAGTCCGGCTCCTCATCCAGGACCAATTTGGCTTGGAAGATCCTACCATGGGCAAACAACCCCTAACATTACAGCTCCTGGGATCACTCAGGCATGCAAACCCCTGCACCACAATAAGGAGTGATTCAGGGAGGGGACAGGGAAATTATCTGTGAGGATTTTCAGTGGCTTGATTTAGGATGATTTCAGTCCTGAGCTAAAATGTAGATATGATTAAAAAAGCCTGATGACTTCTAAAAATGTTTTATTTGTTGAAGGAACAAGACAGACAGAAGGCAGCTTATACTGGCATTAAAAATACTTTGGATCAACTTGAGTTGAGGGTGTGGGTGAACAGGTTAATGCACTGTAACCAAACCATAACCAAAGTTGAATTAGATCAGAAACAGAAAACACAAATTAAAGTAAATTATGAGTTGCAATGGTTTCCATCCATAAATCACCACTGTTTTATTTCACTTTCAAGGCTGAATGTCAAAAGAGGATTAAAGACTTCCAAAGTGAAATTGCCAAGCAACCTGGAATGTCCTCCCTTTGTGTCCCTCTGTGCACAGGGACTTTGAAGATGTGCTGTTTCTGTTCTTTTAACTTAATGATCCAGCTTGTGCATGAATAGGTTCTGATAAGCAAATGTAAACAGATTGCACAGGAAATTTCAGGTTTCTGTGATGGTTTCTCCTAAATTGTTGTAAAAGACGTGTGAGATGAGCCGCAGGGTAAGAAAAAGATTTTGGTAGGTTTCAGGAACAATAAATGTTTTTACATGACACCAGAAATGGTATTTAACATGATCAGACATTAAAAACTCAATAAGAAAGTAGATTGTAGAAATAATACAAATACTACTACTAATAATAATGATAATAGAAGCAAAAAATCAATTAGAAAGTACAACTGCCTCTAAAAAAGAATAAATTGAAAAAGTTAATATTGTTCATCACTGAATTAAAAATGTATACTTTCATAAATTACATATTAATGACACATAAAAGTAAAAATTTGAATCCTCTTTTGTTGTGATTTGGATGACTATGGCTTATATCTAATGAAAATCAGAAATAAGGTGTTTCACATTATTAGAATATTTCCTACGATCAGTTTGAAAAAGATTTACAATAGAACGTCCAATATCTGAAAAATGTGTTCATTTATACACTCAATACTTGTTGGACGTCTTTTAATTCCTGCCACAGAGCAGCATGTTACTGATGTAATGTGGAGACTGCCAGCTTGTGGCTGAAGTGTGATTGAAGCTCCCTCAGTTTGTCCATATTTTTAGATCAGGTGTTTCTCAGAATTTCTGTGGGGGTGCAGGCCGAGCCATTTAGCTGGCCAGTCAAGCACAGCAAGAACATGGTCAACAAGCCATTTGATAGTAGTTTTGGCTCTGTGGGCAGGTGCTGATCATCTCCATAAAGCTTGTCAGCATAAAGAACCATGAGGTGCTCTAACATCTCTTGGTAGATGCTGTGTGACCCTGGACTTGATCAAACACAGTGGACCAACCACCACCAACAGCAGCAGAAGACATGGCACTCCAGATTATCCCAGACTGTGGAAACTTCAAACACTGTGGGTTCTGTGCCCCTCCACTCTTACTCCAGACTGTCTGACCTTTATTTCCAAATGAAAGGACTTTGGACCATTGAGCAACAGTTGAGTTTTTTACTCTGTCAGCCCAAGTAAAAAGCATCTGGCATTCTCTTTGGTTCAGGAGTGGTTTGGTATCAGGACTGTGACAGTTGTATGATGGCTCTTGATGCTCTGAATCAGTTTCAGTCCACTCCTTGTGAAGTTCTCCCAGGTTCTTGAATCCACTTTTTATTACAATCCTCTAAAAGCTACAGCTAGCCCTTGGTGCTTGTGCACCTTTTCCATTAATATGCTTCCAGACCTTGTGGAGGGCGTCAATGATCATCATCTGGGCAACTGTCAAGTCAGTTTGCTCGATTCTAACAATCTGAGAAACTGGATTTCTGATTTTCATGAGCTATCAGCCATACTAAACAAAAGCAGCTCAAAATATTTCATTGTATGTGTAAATGCAGAACATATGAAAGTTTACTTTTTGGAAAAACATTTTTTTAATATTTTAATTTTCTCAGATGCCCTCCTGCTCGTTTTCTGTATTGGGTCAAATAAGACCAGGCAGCTTTTGTCTTTTCATTCAGGATTAAACCCAGAAATGTCCCCATAGACGGTTATTCTGGTTTCTGTGTTTTCTCAGTGGAGGAGTGTGTGAGTTCAAAGGAACTGGTCCCTGGCGACTGTCTTATCATCCCTCAGGAAGGTCTTCAGCTGCCCTGTGATGCTGTCCTGCTGGCTGGGGAATGTCTCATCAATGAGAGCATGCTCACAGGTAATGCAACCAGGGAGAGCCCAAACCCATTTCACACGAGCACTGCTACCCAAAACATTTTAAAATATTATTCTACAGATACATGTGAGAATGCAAATGTCCGACTTGTGCAGGTTGGACACTAAATGACCTACAGTTTGCCAGCTGTTCATTACAAAGTTTGTTCATCATATTGTCTGAACACCTCATTCCATGAGATGATTTACATTTCCTCCTCTTAGGTTTCCACTTAGCTGAAGCCCCGTTGTTATAATGCCTCCAGCATTACAGGCCTAATTTGAAGCACTAGAACAGACAGCGCCATCACCTGGTGAAGATTGCTCATCACCAAGAAAATAATGCAAAGAATAAAACGAGTTGACTTGGAAGACAAGTAGAGATATTTCAGCTCAGGATGATGATTCACTCTGCAAAATGTTGTGAAACAACACTTAAATAAGGAGCTAAAAGTATTTTTGATTGTGTGATTCAAAGGCACATTTCTCGTCACTTTCAAATGTCACCATACTTGCTGTAAACATGCAGGATACGCTTTAAAACAGCCACGTCAGATCTGATGCAAACTGACCACACAGTGGGGCTACAATGCCTTTTTACAGATGTGTTTTTAAGAGGCAGCAAAATTATATTTATGTCTAAAATTCATGAGAAACATTAGACTCTCAGTTCAAAGTAGTTTTATTGTCAATTCTACAATATGCGTAACACATACAAAAGATTGACATTGCGTTGCTCTAGGGCCCCATGGTGCTACAGTAAACAAAAAATATTCAGTATAAAAACATTGAAGATATAAAATTATGTAAAAATATCTATCTAGCAAAAATGCTAAATATGGCACATAACAGATTGAGTGGCACTGTAGTGCAAAGAGAATATAAATATATACAGTGCATCTGGAAAGTATTCACAGTGCTTCACTGTTTCCACATTTTGTGTTACAGCTTTATTCCAAAACAGATTTAGTTCATTCTTTCCCTCAAAATTCAACACACAACACCCCATAATGGCAATGTGAAGAAAGTTTTTTTGAGTTTTTCTGGAGCAGGTTTTCATCCAGAATGTGTCTGTACATTGCTGCATTCATCTTTCCCTCTATCCTGAGAAGTCTCCCAGTTCCTGTTGCTGAAAAACCTCCCCACAGCATGATGCTGCCACCACCATGATGCTGCCATCACCATGCTTCACTGTAGGGATGGTATTGACCAGATGATGAGCGGTGCCTGGTTTCCTCCAAACATGATGCCTGGCATTCACACCAAAGAGTTCAATCTTTGTCTCATCAGATCTGAGAATTTTGTTTCTCATTCTCAGGTGCCTTTTGGCAAACTCCAGGTGGACTGCCATGTACCTTTTACTAAGGAGTGGCTTCCGTCTGGCCACTCTACCATACAGGCCTGATTGGTGGATTGTTGCAGAGATGGTTGTCCTTGGTCACCTTCCTGACTAAGGCCCGTCTCCCATGATTGCTCAGTTTAGATGGCCGGGAAGCTCTATCAAGAGCCCCGGTGGTTCCAAACTTCTTCCATTTATGGATGCTGGAGGCCACTGTGCTCATTGGGACCTTCAAAGCAGCAGAATTTTTTCTGTACCCTTCCCCAGATTTGTGCCTCAAGACAATCCTGTCTCGGGGGTCTAGAGAAAATTCCTTTGACTTCATGCTTGGTTTGTGCTCTGACATGCACTGTCAACTTCCTTTTCAGCACCGTAGCCAGGCTGACAAAGAGTCAGACATCTGTTGAGCCATGTATTCCTTTAGGTCTTAGGAGTGACAACGTCATAAATTTTTTTACAAATAAATTTTTTTCCATTAGAGAAAAAAATGATTCGTATTTTACCCACAGATGTGCCATTAAACATGGCGGCTTCGACTGCTAATACTGGTTTGGGCAGCTTTACTCCGGTTGACCTCTCTGAACTAATGTTACTAATTATTTCCTCCAAACCATCAACATGCCTACAGGACTTTTCAAAGAAGTCTTGCCTGTTCGTTTTTCAGTCAGAGTGACAAAATTAGCATCAAATGATTCCTTGGAACATGCTTGTTAATAACTGTTTGCTTATTACTGCTTTTGTTTGCTCACAGCAGGATTTTCTTCGATCTGGTCATTGACTGATGTTCTGATGTAACAGCCTTATTGGCCTCCAGGAATCAGCAGGACTCTGTTTTGTTGTCCTGTGTTCAGGTGAAAGTGAGCTGGTGCTGAAAACCCCACTGCATGCTGGGAACATAAAGTACAACCCAGACACTGAAAGCAGGCACACCCTCCTCTGTGGTACCCAGCTGGTTCAGGCCAAAGGGGGCAGGCCGGGTAGTGGGGGCGCTGTTGCTGTTGTCACAAGCACAGGTGAGCTGAGTAACTGATGATGTAAGGATTTTAACAAACATGCCAAAAATCGCAAAGATTGATGAGAGTTCATTGTATGAGTGGAAAGCCCCCTGAGCTCTTGGCTCTTTGTCAAAATATATTTTGTTGGTTCTCAAACTAGGACACCTTTCAATAATTGCACATGAACATGAATATAAAGTAAAACTGTGCTTTTCAGTTGAAATAAAAACTTAGTGGTGCAGTGGTTAACACTATGTCCTCTCCTTGTGGCAGCTGGGATAGGCTTTAGCCCCCTGTAAGCCCAAACTGGATAAAAGTTTTAGAAGGTGAAGAGATAAAAAAGTGATCCAAGGTACTAGTTTGGCATCACAGATACTCTGTAGTTTGGCGAGTCTAGTCTTAGACTAAAAATGTTCTTTTGGATAAAGTGGAAACTGGATGGTTAAGTACACACAAACTCAGTTTTAAGGAAAACAAGGAAACCTCAGGGACTTCATTTGGTTCTCTTCTGCAGGGTTTTTCACAGCCAAAGGTCGCCTGGTCAGCTCCATTTTGAATCCTCAGCCACTTAAATTCCGTTTTAACCGAGATGCTTCTAAATTTCTGTTCATCCTAGGCTGTGTTGGTAAGAAAAAAGCTAACTTGACAAATTTTGTTTTAAAAGCTTTAAACCAATAATAAAGTTGTTCCAATATTGTTCTTCTTTCTGCAGCTTTCTGTGGCACGATTTATGTATTTGTGGTCCTATACAGATCCCACGTAAGTGCCAGCAACAACATAAGGACAACATATGTTCTGTCCTGTCTTACATAATAAAGTACCATCACTGATTTATGGTTAAATGTGTGCCCAGGCAACCTGGAAGGAGTTGATTATAAGGAGCCTGGATATTGTGACCATTGCCGTGCCACCTGCCCTGCCTCTTGCCATCACTGCTGGGACTATCTTTGCCCAGCGCAGGCTGAAGCATCAGGGTATCTTCTGCATCAGTCCAACACACATCAGTGTCTGTGGGAAGGTCTCGCTCTTCTGCTTTGATAAGGTCAGGGGGGAATGTGCTGCCACCTACAGAGCCCTGTGAAAATATTCATACACCAGGAACTTTTCCACATTTTGTCACATTACAACCACCAGCATAAATGTTTTTATCAGGATTTTATGTGACAGATCAACACAAAGTAGTGCTTAATTGTGAAGTGGAAGAAAATGATTGATGGTTTTCAACATTTTAAAAAAGAGAACATTTTAAAAAGACAGAGCTCTGTTCAATCCATCATCTGAAAATGGAAAGACTATGGCACAACTGCAAACCTACCAAGACATGGACGTCCACCTAAACTGACAGGCCGGGCAAGGAGAGCGGCCAAGAGACCCATGGTAACTCTGGAGGAGCTGCAGAGATCCACAGCTCAGGTGGGACAATCTGTCCACAGGACAACTGTTAGTCATGAACTCCACAACCCTGTCCTTTATGGAAGAGTGGCAAGAAGAAAGACAAATGAAGTCCTGTTTGCAGTTTGACACAAGCCATGTGGAGGACACAGCAAACATGTGGAAGAAGGAGCTCTGGTCAGATGAGACCAACTCTGCACATGAACCTGAACTCACCATCCCCACTGTGAAACATGGTGGAGGCAGCATCATGCTGTGGGGACGCTTTTCCTCAGCAGGGACAGGGACGGTGCTCAGAGTTGACGGGAAGATGGATGGAGACAAATACAAGAAGAAAACCTGTTAGAGTCTGTAAAAGACTTGAGTCTGGGGTGGAGCTTCACCTTCCAGCAGGACAATGACCCTAAACATATAGTCAGAGCTCCGATGGAACGGTTTAGATCATATTCATGTGTTAGACTGGCCCAGTCAAAGTCCGGACCTCAGTCCAACTGAAAACTGCTGTTCACAGACGCTCTCCATCCAACCTGACTGTTTTACAGAAGAACGGTGTGTAGATGTTCAAAGCTGGTAGAGACAAAGACCTGCAGCTGGAACTGCAGTGAAAGGAGGTCCTTCTGACTCAGGGGGGCTGAATACATATGAACACCACACTTTTCACATTGTGAAAACTATGAAACATTTTCTTCCACTTCACAATTCTGCACTACTTTGTGTTGA
This sequence comes from Etroplus canarensis, assembly GCA_015106775.1. NCBI lineage: Eukaryota > Metazoa > Chordata > Actinopteri > Cichliformes > Cichlidae > Etroplus > Etroplus canarensis. The sequence goes on along the minus strand of VUQH01059576.1, from coordinate 2,180 downwards.
TCTGTCACATAAACTACAGTTATGTTTGTGGTTGTACTGTGACAAGGTGGAAACGTTTATGTACAGAGGACAGTACTGTGGAGGTGGGTTAAAGCTTTGCTGTGTTTTGAGGTCACCTTTAATCAGAGTGCAGTTGTTCTTTCAGACAGGAACGCTGACAGAGGATGGTGTGGATGTGTTGGGAGTGATTGAGGGGGGGCCTGCTGGTTTCTCAGAGCTGACCCCTGAACCCAGCCTTCTGGCCCCGGGGCCCTTTCTGTGGAGCCTGGCCTGCTGTCACACTGTTACGCTGCGGCAGAGTCAGCACCTCGGGGACCCTTTGGAGTGCAAAATGATGGAGTCCACTGCTTGGGTATGAATGAATAAACATGTTTTTATTGAAATCATTTTGAGGCACTTGACCTTGCATGTGGATCATTTAATTATTGTCTACATGTTTGGTTAAAATATGACGAGGTCAGATTTGCAGTCATCAGTATATTTTTTGTAATTTTCCAGACTCTCCAAGAGCCAGAAGAAGATGAGAATGTACTGGATGCACAGTTTGGAGGACACAAAGTTTTGGCTGTGATGAGACCACCTACCCAGGGTCTCCAAGATCAAGGAGTAGTGAGTGTTCCTAACATCACTCATACAGTTAGATCCATAAGTTATTGGCAGGCCTACATGGAATCTGTATCTGCAGATGTTCCTCAGAGTTTGAGGAGCTGTGTGTTTCTTGGTAAATGTTTCCTCCTCTTTGTCTCTGATTGGTGTGAAAAGTCTGTCCTGAAAACATCCTGAAATCTTCATGATCAAATTAAAAGTGTTAAATTCTGAGCTTTGAGTAAAGTGAGGTTTACTTCAGCCTGCTGTAATGCTGAGAACCTTTAAGTTCAAGTATTGTTTTAAGTAAAACCTTATATTTGCTCAGGAAACAATGATTATGATAATTTTTACTAATCGCTGATAATGTACCGAGTAAATAACACTCAGCAGAATTCCTCAGATTCTCCTCCTGGATCACTGCAAGAAAGAATTCACAGATTGTGTTCGGACTTGCTGATTGGACAGTGACACGTGTTTTTGTGATTTTGTCTCTGTGTGCTGCCACAGTGGATTTTTCTCTTTCATTTCACTCACAGCTTGCCAATGAGGCTGTGGCCATTGTGCGAAGGTTCCCCTTTTCCTCGGCCCTGCAGAGGATGAGTGTTGTGGCCGTGGCTCGTGGGGGACACTCGGCTCTCGCTTTCATGAAAGGATCTCCAGAGATGGTGGTTAGCCTCTGTCGAGCTCAAACAGGTTTGGTCACCATTGTGATATTAGTCAGGTTTCAGAGAGATTTTCACTCGCATTTGTTTTTATAGTCAAATTTATGTCATGAACTGGAGTGGTGTCCCCGGTACTGTAGTGGTTTACGCATTCGCCTTACAAGCGAAAGGTCCCTGGTTTAATCCCAGGTGTGGACACAAGCCCCTCTCACCATGGAGGGTTGTGTCAGTAAGGGCATCCGGTGTAAAACCTCTGCCAAGTTACCAGTGTGGATTAATCTGCTGTGGTGACCCCTTGGTGGAGAATACAAGGGAGCAGCTGAAACGTACACGTCATGAACTGGAATGTGAGGTGAGGAGATCACCTTCAGTATCAAAAGGTGAGACTTTAACGTAAACTCACTTTCCAAACTCAACAACGTCTGGAAAGTGAACAAGCAAAGATCCAAAAATTGAGAAATAAGTATCACACAGTCAGCCACGGGGAATAAGAAACAGGTAGAAACCATCAAGGGTGGGACATTAAATAAAAAGTAAAAAGTCTCCTAACACAAGGATGAACCAGTGTTGTGTCGACACATAACAGACAACTTAGCAAAGAACCAGTTTTAAATGTGATCTTTAGGCTCTTTGTTACTAAAACTTCATTTGTTCCAGTTCTTTAGTTGAATCTATGAAAAATACCAAAGATAACACAGTTTGACAGACAGAATGGATTTTAGCACCAACAAGGTGATTCTTAAAGAGCTGTTAGCTGAAAACTTGGCATATCTCAGCATGGTGTGCAGTGTGTCCTTAAAATGTGAGGACACTGGACAAGTGGAGAACAGAAGAAGATTCAGGACTAAAAAACTATCTACAGCAGATGGACAGTATCTGAAAGTCATGTCCTTAAGAAACAGTTTAAAATCCAGCAAAGACCTGACACAG
>VUQH01059567.1:5915-16665 GCA_015106775.1 Etroplus canarensis | reverse complement strand
ATGCCCATGCATCAGAACAATGATGTTAAAGGGATATATACACAATGTATTGCTAACATATATAGAATGCAATACCAGCGAATGCTAGCGTATTGCTGGCATTCGCAACTTGAAGCCAATTTATGCCACTTCCCTTAAATGCACCACATATACAATTCTACAGTAGCTGTATGTTAGAAACCCGTTTAATCGGACTGGAACACGTCAAATATGTTTACAAACATCAAATATATTTTGACATATGAATAAAGTGAGTCTCCGCATAGATAAAGTGCCTTCAACATAAAGTCTTCGTATGCGGTACATATGAGCCATACGCTGGCAAATGTCGGAGATTTTATGCATGCTCAAAATTTTCCAGCAACCTCACCGTACTACGATGTATACCGCACACTTCAGCATGCTTTTAACTTATACAAAACTTAAATAGAACTTAATCGACGTACACCACCGTATTTGCAGATTTTTTCCTACATCGCCATACACTTATTAAATCATCACGGTGGGACAGGGGCTTTAGGAAAAACTCCTCTCAGCTAGGTAAGTGCATCATTGCCATAGTCGACAATCGAGACACCTTTACGAATCTAAATACAGAGGGTTTACAGCAAGGTGCAAACCACTGGTTACATTCAACAACAGGAGGGCCAGATTAAAGTTTGCCAGAAAACATCTAAAAGAGCCTGACCAGTTCAGAAAAAAAAAAATATGTAGACAAGTGAAACCAAGATGAACTTGTAGCAGACTGTTGGGAAGAGAAAAGCTTGGAGAAGTTATCTGTCAAACATGGTGGAGGCAGTGTTATGGCATGGGCAATTATGGCTGCCAGTGGAACCAGGTCCTTAGTGTTTATTGATGACGTGACTGCTGGTAGAAGTAGTAAGCTGAACTGTGAATCGCAATGGAATATACTCTCTGCCCAGGCTCAGTCAAATGCTGCAAAACTGATTGGACGGCACATCACACTGCAAGTAAATAATTGCCCAAAGCATACTGCAAAAGCAGCTCAAGAGTTTCTCAAGGCAAAAAATGGGCTATTCCAAGTCAGTCACCTGATCTCAACCCAACAGTGCAGCTTTTCAGTTGCTGAAGACAAAACTGGAGGCAGAGACCCACAAACAAGCAGCAACTGAAGGCGGCTGCAGTAAAGGCCTGGCAGAGCATCTCCAGGGAGGAAACACAGCTTTTGGTGATGTCCATGGGTTCAAGTATTGAACATTGTTCTTATATTTAAAATGATATTAGTTTATTATTAGTAGTATATTATATTAGTTTGTCCCTTTACTTTTAACCCTCTGAAAATGGGGAACTATACATGAAAATAATGCAATGCTTTTGTCAAACCTCAAGAAATAAAACTGAAAGTTTAATATCCACTGTGGTGGTGTACAGAGGCAAAATTACACACACAAAAAAAGGTTTCATTGTCCCAAAACTTATGGACCTGACTGTACATTAGAGCTAAAAACGCAAATGTGTTTCCTTTGATATGTCCCCCAGTATGATTCAATCTGATCAGTTTCTGAGGAGGAGCAAATTAAAGAAATGACAGCATCTTGTTTGTTCTTGTTTGTGTGGACAGAACCGATGTTTTGTTATTGTATTTTGCACCTCAGGTTCACAATATGTGACAAAAATCCCTACAAGGAAGGTCTACTCGCAGTAGAGCTGCATATTGTATAAATGAGGAGCAAACTTTCATATTCATAAAAGTAGAAACAGGTGTCATAATTCTGTGTGTGTGAAGGAACCAAATGCAGGATTCCAGGGGGCATGTTGAGGAGAACACAAACACAAGCAGCTGGAGCACACACACTGAAGAGGACAGACATGGCGATGACCTAAAGAGAGGCAGGGGTATAAATAGACTCAGACTGATGACTAATGAGAAACAGGAGGGTGAGGAGTACAGGTGAGACAATCAGGGGATACGGGGCAGGGGAAGAAGTAGAGCTAAACACAAGGCATGAGACATACAATCATAACTGAGAACACACACGCGAGACAGAACTTGGACGAGACGAGAACATGGCAGGGTGACACCGAGGAGACACTGGAGACAAGAACTAGGACGACAGAGAAACTGAGGCTCAGATACTAACAAAGTACAATAAACACTGCTAAAATTAAAGAACTCTGCAGTCAAAGCAGCAGTGTGTGGTAGAAAAAGTGCTGTATGTAACTGTAGCATAAAAAAAGCAGAGGGCAAACGTGTGTGTGTGTGTGTGTGTGTGTGAATGGGTGGTCAGCAAAACTGGGAAAGAGCATATATAAATAAAGTTCATTTAAAGACAGCAAAATAACACTGACTGTGTCATTTGCAAGACTTCTCTGTATCAGTGCCCATCGTTAAGACACAGGAAGCTGTAATTTATGGTATCCAGTTATAATCAGAGTCGATGTGTTGCTTAGATGTACTGGGTGTGTTACACAGTTAGTCTGTAATAAGTTACTTTGATGATGTAAAGCAGTAAGAACATTAACCACCTCTGTGCCACTGAATACCTAGGGTTCAAGAGTGAGGTTAAGTTAACCCCACTCAGCCCTAAATCCTTCTTTGTACATGCGCTGGGACTCGGGCAAGAAAAGCAATTTCTTCTTCTTGCTCCCTTGAGAGGCTGTCACAGCAGATCATCTGCCTCCATCTCACCCCATCCCTGCATCCTCTTCCCTCACACCAACCCTCTGCATGTCCTCCTTCACTACATCCATCAGACTTCTCTGTGGTCTTCTTCTTCTCCTCCTGCCTGGCAGCTCCATCTTCAGCATGCTTTGTCTGAAGTATCCACTGTCCCTCCTCTGTGCTCGTCCAAACCATCTCCAAACCCCTCATCATGAGTTGTCCTTCTGATGTACTCATTTCTAATTCTTTCCATCCTGGTCACTCCCATGGAAAATCTCAACATCTTCAATAATGCTTCCTCCAGCTCCACCTCCTGTCTTTCTGATCTGCACTCTCTCCTTCACACTGCCTGCTGCTTTGGATGGTGGAACCCAGGTATTTCAGATCATCCACCACCACCACCACCACCACCACCTCTGCTTAGGGCAACCACATGTCCCTCTTCGTAGTTGCAACTTTTTATCATATTCCATAAAAATCTGTGTAGTATGTGACTTTGTGCTGATTAACCTTGTGAAACTAGATCCAGTCAAAATGTGGGACAGTCTCTCAGGATGTGGGACATGGGATTAAAAAACTGCTCTGCAGTCCCACTGTCAGGGTTTTACAAAAGATGCAGGACACAGTGATGAAAAGTTCAACGTGTTTTGATGCAAAGTGAGTGCTGTACAGGGCTCAGTGCAAAAGTGCAACAAAAAATGTTCAAGTGTCTCTAAAGGGTCCAAGTGGGGTTTATTCTAGAGCGACTGAGCAGTTCAATGTGGGTTTAACCAGACTTAGTCCAGAACGCTTCCCTGGGTCTCTGATGGTGAGTAAGCGTGGGGCAGGCAGCAGGTCCAGGGAGAATCAGGCTTCCAGGTGGGTGAACTAGAGAGAGTGTGACAGAAATGTGAGGTAAGTACACTGTGAGCAGAGACAAAACCAAGCAGTAGAACACAAAGGTAACAGGTAACTGAACATGTGGTGACCACGCTTACTGTACATAGTGAAGCTAAATAACTGGCAGCAGACGGAGGAAAGAAACCAGCTCATATGCTTCCAGTGAGTACTCACCAGGAACGGGTGAGCCTGCTGTACTCCCCCCATGCCGCACCCACTCCTGAAACTAAGCAGACTTAAGACTAAATCACCCACACCTGCTACAGCCATGCACGTCATAGAGAAAGAGAGGTGGAAGCAGGCCCACACCTGGAGGACAGGGGACCACGACACCCACAAAACGAGCAACGTTTGGTTAGGTGGAATGATGAAGATGGAAGGAATAGAGCCTTTGCTCCTTCCATCTTCATCATTCCACCTGCCTCCCTCTCATTTATGCAAATGTACTCTGTCTTACTTCTACTGGCTTTCATTCCTCATCTCTCCAGTGCATACCTCCACCTCTCCAGGCTCTCCTCCACAGGTGGAGTGTTGTCCAGGAGTGTTGAGAGTTTTGAAAATATCTAAACTCTTCTGGAAATGGGGTTTGTATATTTAAAGAACCCAAAATTAAGTACTCATTACGCAAAATAACTCTTCTGGATTCAGTGCCTCCTCTCCACCCCCTATGTCCATCTTTACTTTTGACAGAGTCTCTCTCTCAACCCATTTTTAATGTTTTTTTTGTTCTATTTTTAGTATTACACTATTTTTCAAAATGATGTTATATGCTTTTTATTTAAATATATTGTTTAAATAGTTTTCAAATCTGACTTTCTACTGACTTTCATTCCTCCTCTGTCTGGTGTATACCTCCATCAGTCCAGGCACGCTTCCACCTCCTCCCTACTCTCACTACAGATCACAACAACCAGAAAAAGAATAAAAATCACCACAAAGAGACATAAACTATCACAGAGATTCAAAAAAATACAAACAACCACAGCCAGACACTAAAAACACTTTCATCTTATGTCTCAAAACCACAAAAAAAAAAAAAAACAGATCTAACAATACCACAGAGATTGAACTGACCAAAAACCATCTCTTTTTTTTGTATTTCACACTCTTTTAGGTTTGTATCCACAATCCTTTTCATGATAAATGTTTGTGACAAGCTCTGCACCAATAAACATGAGATATTAAAAACTCTGACCTGAAAATGATTAGACTAGTCATCAACAGACTTGTCTGCTGGGCACCATGAATATCTGGAAATCTTTTTCTTGTGTGGGACCAGTCAACACCATAAAACTATTACAATAGACCAAAAGGTCATTAAGGCCTGGCTCAGGTCACGACATCATCCTTGTGGATGTTGCTCCCCTGTCCCCTCTGTCACCACTGTCCCACCACAATAAAACTTTCCAGCCCTCATGTTGTTATCTGATCTGCTGTGTTTTCAGCCTAAGTCAATACAGAGAGGGCTTCTGCTCCTGTACAGCAATATCACAACTCCAACAAAAATCTGTGGAATGAAACCAACCACAATCACGAGCCACAAAAACGGATGTTATAAAATCCTCACATCAAAATAAAAGCATGCCCAGTTTTAGGATTTAATGGATGCATAATGATCTTGTGTAAACGTCAATCAAATTATCATGATTCATTAGTTGGATGAATATAAATAATGAATGCATTACTGTGAATAATATCTCCTGAGATTCATTCTGACAATTAGCTATAATATATTCACGCCGATGTGTTTTAATTGCTTTTTACTGATCAACAGTCCAAACCCTAAAGACCGTCGCATTTGATCATCATACTTACAAACTTCTTAAATGTTCCCTGAGCAAACGTTCATACAATAGATAATATGCACCACATGGAAAATAGTATCGGGTTTCCACTCTTCTGGGAAGCCTTTCTACAAGATTTTGGAGTGTGTCTGTGGGAATTTTTGCCCATTCATCCAGACAAGCATGATGGGTGAGAGGGTCTTCCAGTTCATCCCAAAGGTGTTAGATGGGGTTGAAGTCAGGGCTATGTGCGGGCCAGTCAAGTTCTTCCACATGGACCTTGTTTCATGCATTGGGGAACACTCATGCTGGAGGAGAAAAGGGCCTTCCCCAACATGTTCCCACAAAGCTTAGAAGTATCCAAAATGTCTTGGTAAACTAAAGAGGAGGAGGAGTTTCCTTCAGTGAGACTAAGGGGCCCAGGCCAACCCCGAGAAAAACACCCCCACAGCATTATACCTCCTCCACCAAACTTTACAGATGACACAGTGCAGTCGGGCAGGTAATGTTCTCCTGGCAGTCACCAAACCAAGACTGGTCCATCAGACTGCCAGATAGCAAGGCATGCTTTATCACTCTCAGAGCATATTTCCACTGCTCCAGAGTCCAGTGGCAGCAAGCTTTACACCACTCCATCCGGTGCATGGATTTGTGCTTAGTACTGGAAGGCAATGGAAGCTCCCAGCAGAAAGTTTCTGAGCCGATGTTAATGTCAGAGGAGGTCTGGAGCGCTCCAGTTACTGAGCCAGCAGAGCATTGGCGGCTTTAAAGCGCTACCTGCCTCAGCACTTGGTAGAAGCATCAAATTGTTAGGATCTTTGCTTTGACAATGACTTGATCAACTAATGTAACTTATCTCGCATCATTTTTGACAATTCATGCAGAAGACCATTTGTGAGGTTGATGTTGTATGGGAGGGCCTGGCTCACTATCTTCTTCAAGTTCATCCAAAATTGTTCAGTGGGGTTGAGGTCAGGGCTCTGTGCAGGTCAGTCAAGTTATTCTATGCTAAGCTGATCCAACCATGCCTTTATGCCAGAAATGTTGGAACAGGGGAAAAAACTTCCATAAACCGTTCCTTTAAAGTTGGAAGCATAGAATTGTCCAAAATGCCTTGGTAAGCTGAAGTATTAGGACTTCCCTTCACTGGAACTAAGTTAAGTTCAGAAAAACAGCCCAGAGCATGATCCCTCCTCCACTAAACGTTCATTCATTTACCTTCGGTGGCTCCTTTGTATTCTCCCCAAGGAGTCGCCACAGCGAATGAATCTGCATCCAGGTTTTACGCTGGATGTCTTTCCTGACACGACACTCCATGGTGAGAGGGGCTTGGGTACCCACCTGGAATCGAACCAGGGACCATTCACTTGTAAGGTGAATGTGTAAACCACCGCACTATGGAGACATTCATAATGACTCTAAATATTATGCTTTACTGATTGCTTTTGTTGAAAAAGGAAAGGAAAAACTTAAGAAACACAGTTACTGTTTACTGTGCATAAAAATATAATCGCTATTCAGTGAGCTGAAAGTGAGCTCTGTTTTATTTTTGAAATTTTTACCGGAAGTGGTGTAGTTCTTGCTAGCTTTTTGTGGAGGGAAACTTTCCTCCGAGGATCGCGCTCCTCCTCTCCACGCTGCCGACCTGCCGCCACTTCAGCGGGACACTTTTTTAAGCCGCAGCCGCTTTGTGAGCTCACCCACCGCGGTCCTCCGTCCTCCATAAACCCACCGGGCCGACAGCCCGTCTCAGAGGACTGAGCAGCAGTGACAGACGCGGGATGGACCCGCGGTCCCGTTGAAGTTTTTTGGGGGGGGGCTGAAGAGAGGCTGAGTCTTTTCGGCAGCGGAGTCTCCGGTGCTCCCACCGTGCTGAGCGAGCGGCTGTCCCCGCCTCGGAGGCCATGGGCTGCGGCTTGCGGAAACTGGAAGACCCGGAGGACAGCAGCCCCGGGAAAATCTACTCCACCTTGAAGAGACCGCAGGTGGAGACCAAAACCGACACCGTGTACGAGTATGTGCTGCTGGACTTCAGCTTGGAAGGTAGGCGCCTTCAGCCCGTCAGGCAACCTAAAGTTGCCAGAAACTGAGGATTTCCCATCAGTGATTGCCCGACTAATTGATGAGTGTTGTTTTATTGATCATGAGTTCCTCACGCAAACATCATCAATATACAGAGAAACAGAGGAAAGGCACTCCGCAGTGATCGATTAACCGAATAGAGTTTTTGTCGCTGCCTTGACTGTACTGTTTCTAACTGTTTTAATAATATTTCTTTTGTTTCATCATTTATGAGACTTCAGCAACTTTTCTTTGTCTCACCTGAAACAGAGAGAATAATTTGTGAGTTAGATTCTGCTTCCTTATTTTTACCAAACAACTTAAAGTGATTAGTTGATTAATCAGTTTGATTAATTTTTTAAGTGTTGGTGAGATCAAATAAAGACTCTTCAGGGATTCATGAGAAAAACCGTAAACATCACTCTTAATCTGCCCGGAGTTTCATCATGTGCGGAGCCTTCATTTCCATCCTTACCACAACAAACACCGTACTCTGATGCCTTGTTTTTACTAACTTTAGCACATTCATGGAGGGGTTTACTGTAAATTAAAATATAGTTGGCAGTACCTTTTTTCAGCCCTGACTTGTGTCTTTCAGAGTTGCCCAGAACAATGTTGCCCAGAAACCTGAGAGGCAAAATCCAGGGCAAGTGGAGACAATTTGCACAAAATGGGAGATCTCCTAAATCCATATTTGTTACCTGCGCTGTCTTAATCGCCAAGGCGCCGGGGCGGCTGTGGCTCAGGAGGTAGAGCGGGTCGTCTGCCAACAGGAAGGTTGGCGGTTTGATCCCTGGCTGCATGCCGAAGTCTCCTTGCGAAAGACACCGAATTGTTCCTGATGCGTCCTTCGGAGTGTGAATGCATGCGTGATAAAATGCACTTAAAGGCATAGAATAAAGTGCTGCGTGAGTGCATGTGTGGATAAAAAGCACTATGTAAGTGCCCGTCCGTATCCAAACAAAGGTGGTGCGAGGTTAGTTGATCAAGTCATTTTCAAAGCAACTATTGCCAACTATTTAATGCTTGTGCTGAGGAGCGTAATGTGTAAAAGTTGTCGGTAACTACAGAGCTCCAAACTTCCTCTGGCGTTAATATCAGCACAAAAATGTGTGGTTCCATGGCCAAGCAGCTGCATGCAAGCCTTTCATTGCTAAGAGCAAAACCAAGCATCGGATGAAGTGGTGTAAAGTGCGCCACCACTGGACTCTGGAGCTGTGGCAACATTTTGTGGAGTGATGAATCCCAATTCTCTATGTGTAACACTATGTTCCCACTGCAGGCAATTCCGATGTTTTTTGTTGTTGTTGTTGTTGTTGTTGTTGCTGAGGTCTGTTTTTTTGCGTGGTCATTCACGTTATAATTTAAATGCAACCGCCATCAGACTCCAGGGTGAACAGTCTCCGGCCCCGAAGAGACGCACCCACAGAAGAAAGCGTGATGTCGCACGCAGCACGCTGTGTTTACGAAAGTGAACATTTCAGCGTCCGAGTAAAACTTCACTGGCTAGCTCCATCAACGCTGCCTGCCTTGCTTGTTTTGTGCGTCGTTGACATTTGATCTCGCCGCGTCTCGCCTTCTCCAACGCTGAATAATGACGTCCGTCTCACTTCAGTGACAGGATGAAATGCAACACGACCGTTCAGACTGAGGTCGCTCTGAAAAACATCCGATTTATTACCACAAATTGAAGTGGCCTGAATCCAATTTGAAAAAAATTGGATCTGTGCTGTTCAGACTGTCATAGATAAATCAGATCTGGGTCACATATGGGGGAAAAAAATCGGATTTGGGCCACTTTTACCTGCAGTGGGAACGTAGTCTTAGTCTGAGGGATGAGTCTGGGTTTGGCGAATGCCAGGAGAATGTTACCTGCTGACTGTGTTGTGCCACCTGTAAAGTTTGGTGAAGGAGGGATGATGCTATGGGGGGTGTTTTTCTGGGGTTGACCTTGGCATCTTAGTTCCAGTGAAGGGAAATCTTCATGCCTCGACTTATCAAGATATTTTGGACAGTTCTATGCTTCCTACTTTCTTGTCTCCATAGTGAATGGGTTTACACATTTACCTTCCATGTGAAAGATTCCTGGTTTGAGCCCAGGTGGCAAGACAAGCCCCTTCCACAATGGGAGGGTTGCATTAGGAAGGGCATCTTGTATAAAATCTCTGCCAAGCTACCAATGCAGATCTATCATATATTGTGGCAACCTTTGAGGAAATACAAAGGAGCAGATGAACGTAGTTCAGTGCTTCTATCTTTGTGGGAACAGTTTGTGGAAGGGCTTTTTCTGTTCCAGCATGACTGTGCTCCAGTGCACAAAGCTAGCTCCATGAAGGATGGATGAGTTTGGTGTGGAAGACCTTGACGGACCCACACAAAGCCCTGACCTCAACCCCAATGCACACCTTCGGGTTGAACTTGAAGGGAGATTGCGAGCCAGGCCCTTCCTCAATCTCACAAATGCTCTCTTATAGAAAGCCTTCCCAGAAGAATGGAAGCTGTTATAGCTACAAAGTTGAATCAAATCCATATAAATTCATATGAATATAGAATGGGATGCCGTAAAAGCTATTGTAGGTGTAATATGTATGTGGCTCAATACTTTTGTCCGTTTGGCTGTGAGGTTTGTTGGACAGAACAAGCAGTGGCGTATGTCACGATCGCATGTTATCACCGTTTTCTGAAAAATGCAGATTTCTGAAAATTATTGATCAGCTGATTTGACATCTGGTTAATGGTTTGGTTAATTTTCAAATTAAAAGCACCAAGCATCTGGATTTTCCAGCTGCTCTTTTGCTGGATTTGAAGCGCCTCTCTGTTTTAGATCTTGTCAGACTTGTATGCATTCGTGTTGCTGTTCAGACAAAACAAGTCACAGTAATATTCATAAACCGGTTACAGCTATCAGTTGACTTCACCTCTTTTTCCACGTATCTTGGTCTTTAAAGGAAACCACTGTCCCCAACCTTAATGGACCCTTCAGCAAATATAACAAGTCATTTCCTGCCCCATTTACAAAGGCCTAAAAATGCCCCTACATGTTCCTTTTTTCTGACTGAAACATTCCTTGTGCTTATTCATCCCACAAATGGCCCTAAATAGCAGACATGTTTATGGTAGCGTTGCTTTATTATTCCCTTGGCGGTGCTACTTTCCTTCATTCATGCTTGTAAAGTGTAATAAAAAGCGCAGACAAGGAGCAGTTTACTGTTTTTAAAAAAAAAGGGGCTGACCTGTTAAAGTTTGTGTGACATCACAGCGTCTAACGCTGGACTTCTCCTGGAAACAGGGCTGTTCATCCAGCCTATCATGAAATAGGTCAGCCAAGGTTTTTTTTTTTTTTTTTTTTTTTTTTTCTTTTCCCCCTGTTTTTTTTTTTTTTTCTTTCCTCCCCCCCCCCCCC
>VUQH01059564.1:5478-19882 GCA_015106775.1 Etroplus canarensis | reverse complement strand
GATTTGCTCTATGCAGGAGTGTCCTTGCTTCCTGAGAGATGACGCTCACACACACACACACACACACACACACACACACACACACATGGGGCAGCTGTGGCTCAGGAGGTAGAGTGGGTCATCTACAAAGGTTGACGGTTCAATCCCTGGCTTCTCCAGTCTACATGCCGAAGTGTCCTTGGGCAAGACACTGAACCCCAAATTGCTCCTGGTGCATCCATCGCAGTGTGAATGTGTGGGTTCTAGACTTCAGGCAGCCATTGGCTGCAAAGACTTCCATCCAAGTATTAAAAACAACCCTTATAATTAAAATCATGTTCATTTGTCCTACAACGTGAGTCTCCGAAAATGAAGGCTATTCATGAAAACAAACAAACAAAAAAAAAACAATAATTTGATTAGCCTCTCAATTTGACAGTGGGACACGGACACACCCATGAAAACAACACAAACTATAGAATCCAATGGCTCTGAGTCAAGCTAGCTTCCAGAGACAATAACCAACTACGACCACAAAATGGTAGTAATTTGTAGGATGGATGCAAATGCAATGGGAGATGTTTTATGAGGCGGAACTCTGTTTGAGCTGTAAGACAAGCGATTGCTTTCCCTGCGGTACAGCAGGTTTTAACTAGTGTCTATTTTTAGGTTCCACAGGTCAAGCACTGCTTGCCTTGCTCACCCTGATGGAACATCAGTGATGCATATAAATGCAATCACCATAATGTAGTACAGACAAAACTTTTTTCCTTGAGTTGTCATTCTGTTTAAGCGTCATATCACAAACAGAGCGTGCAATAAAATTGTTATGAGCTGTTGTGAAAGAAACTCAACACAAAGCTAAACATCCTCTAATCTATAATTGAATAAGGCTTGACTTCTGTCTTCCTGCAGTAACACATGACAAGCCACATTCAATTTGAGTGAGGGATATTGAGTTAATGGCACAACAGCAAAGCCCAGGTGATGCAGTAAGGTGAGTCCCTTATCTGTTGGCAGTAGAAGCATGTACTAGCTCAGACTGACAGCTCCTGCACTGTAGAGAGATATAACTCATCCACTATTGATGAGCCTGGGTCTACTCTGCTCCAGCGCAGGACATCAGAACCCCTAAAGTGGAGAAATATGCAAAAATTCAACCACAATGTGTTTTCATTTTGTCTGTCCACTCTCCTCTCATGCTCGACCTCACCTTCCCCTTCTCTCTGCCACTGTTTTGAACCTTGAAAAATCATATCAAGGATCCTTCCAAGAAACATATAATAAAAAAGCTGTTTTTACACTTTCCCCTTCAGTCAGTCTCACCAAAGCTCTCTCTCATGTAATTGCTTTCAAATTGTCAGCACAGAAAGTATGAAAGATCCTCTCTGCCTCCACTCTCTCAGCCTTTACTTTAAGCCTGACAACCATCTGATGGCTGCTCAACAGCAAACTATCAATAATTGAAGCTGTGATCACTTTGGTGATGTTTGGGGGGGCTCACATGGCATGATTGCTTTATCACAAAAATGAGTAAAATGAGCCACTTTATTGTCCTCAGTTATAGCCAACACCATTACAGTGGAGGAAACATATGATACAAATACAACATTGTGGAGTGCTGACAAGTATCACGGTTCTGCACTGATCAAATAAGCTTTGCTTGTTCCCTGTACTGGTTACCTCTCAGGAGAATGGCAGGTTTTTTGAGTAGCGTGGTTTCTATATGAATACTGAATGCTACTCTTATATCCTCCATAGGAAGTGGGAGAAAGGGGAGCTCTGACTGTTGATTTCTAGTTTTGCTCCCCAACCCAAACTAGAAACATTTCACAGATATAGCAGGCACAGACTTGGACACATGTATGCATCTTTATGCCTCCACACTGGAGACATTATGTTTGCAGGTTGTTTGTCCATAGGTCCATCCTTTCGTTACAAATCTTGTTACCAAGACAAGAGCTGACTTGTTTGATGAATCTTTACCTAACTGTGTGTGGTTAATAAGTATGATGGGTAGAATATCTGATAACATTTATAAGGTTGTGGGGTCAAAGGTTAAGGTCTCCACGGTAAGGTTCAAGCTGAATTCTAGGCATTTCATTTATCTTTACAGTAAGTAAATGTTTGTTTGTAACCTTTTTGAATTAATTTCTGATTAGATTATTAAAAAAACAATGATCTGATCTTCATCTGAGACAAAATTGTAGACACACACAACTTGACTTGACTTGATGTCATATCTTGTAAGCCACAGATTAATGACTGACGTGATTAAATCTAGTCACTCAGCTAAGCTGGTGTTAGCTTTCATCTCTGCCGATTAAACTTTATGCAACTTTTTGAGTTATTCCGCCTACATAAACTGGTAAAATTGATCAATATTTGTGTACTTGTGTGGTTTGACCTTATCAGCCCATTCCACAGTATTCCAGCTGGGTGAAGGTCAGGACTCTTGGCCATTCCAAAAGATGAATATACTTCTTTTTCTGTTGTTGGTTTACATGGGTACTTTGGGTCAGTGTCTTGTTGCAGCAGCCAACCTCTTCATAGCTTTTGGTCATGAACCACTGCCCTGACATTCTCCTGTATGTTTTCCTTGGACAGCAGCATTTTCCTTCATGGTGTCCTCCCATTGGGGCACTGCAAAAAATATAAATAAAAACAAAATGTAATGGTTTAACTATTTCATGAAAAATACTAGTTCATCTTAAATTTGACAGCATAAATACATCTCAAAAACACTGGGACAGGGCCATGTTTACCCCTGTGCAGCATGAGAAGAGAAAAGTATTGGCATGTATGGCAGTCAGTGGAACTGCATCACTAGTGCTTATTGATGATGTGTCTGCTGATAGAAGCAACAGGATAATTTTTGAAAAGTACAGGACTATACTCTCTGCTCAGATTCAGCCAAATACTGCAAAGCTGATTGGATGGGTGTTTCACAGTGGAAATGGACGATGATCCAAAGCAAACTGTAAAAGCCAACCAAGAGTTTCTCAAGGCAAAGATAAGGCATTTTGTTCAATGGCCAAGCCAGTGAGCTGATCTCAGCCCAGTGAAACATGCCGTTTAGTAACTGAAGACAAAAGTGAAGGCAGAGAGACTCACAAACAAGCGGCAACTGAAGGCAGTTGCAATGAAGGCCTTGCAGAGCATCTCAAGGGAGGAAACACAGCATTTGAGGTTAGTGACTTCAGGCGGCCCAAATCAGAATCTGAATATTTTTTCAATCCCAGTAAGGAGTCACTGACTGCAAAAACATTTTTATCCAAGTATTAAAAACAATCCTTATGTTTAATAATGATTTTAGTCAGTTACATTAGTCAATACGTTTGAGCCCTTGAACATGGCAGATTGTGTAGAAAAGATTAACAGTTATTGCAATGCCTTTTCAAACCCCTTGAACTGAAGCTAAAAGTATGCACTTTAATTACATTTTGACTTTCTGATTCAAAATACACTGTGGTGGCATGCAGAGGCAAAATGACAACAAGAACAATAATAAAAATGGTATTGCCACAAAATTTTTGGACCTAACTATCTGAAGATGAACCCACTTTTGCCATGTAATCTTAGCACATATCTTGCAAACTCTTTCTTGCAATGGTACATATGCCCACGAGTGCCTGTGTGTGTGCCTGCAAACACCACAGATGTAGAGGCTAGAGCAGGTGTCCTTGTGGTCTCAGTGCATTATTCAGGCTCACTGTGCAGGTGCAACCCCTGACACCATTTCTCAGAACTTTCATTTTTCAGCCCCAGCTGCACTTTAACAACACTGATGCTTTTAACTTGAAGAAATCCAAACCTGGCTTTTCAGAGTTCCTTTTTTCCTGGATCTACATTCTACCAGCATGGTGGGGAAATTTTTACAAAACATTCCAAAAAATAGCTGGCAGAATTGTGCAAACAAGTCGATGAGCTGGGTAAATGATTAGTTTTTACTGTTAGGAAACAAGAAAATAACAGACATACTCTTACAGTCAGTGAAAATGTTTTACATCTTTGGGAAGTGTTGCTAAGATACAGAAATCTGTGTTGGCTGTGGCTCTGTCAATGACATGATCAAGGAAAGAAGCAAATAATAATCTGTCAGTGGTGTTTTTTGAATGTGTTACTATGGCAACAATGACATACTGGAGCATAGGGGTAAGCAGGTGAATGACAGGTTGTAAATCCACAGTCTGCAAGCAGCCTTTGCCTGTGCATGAGCATGCGTGTTGGCAGGTGTTAATGTGTTCTGGGATCAGTTTGCAAAACCAGAGCAAGAGAGGAAAGCTTTTACTGCGCTGGTCTCAGTGGAGGGCAGATTTGCACATACACTTATGTTTTAAAGTCACTGTAAATGGAAGTCATTTAATCATTTCCCCTGAAAGAATTTGTAATTTTGGAAGGTGCGCCTACAGCATAGCAGCTTTTGTTAAAAATCTCTTAGTGTGAATTCTATGAATTCTTATATCTCCAGAGGTGAGAGTAGCTGTAGATTGTCCCTGCCAAAGACGAGTGCATGGCGGCTCAACAGGCTTTTTTAGAAAGATAATACTGTCATGCATCAGTGCCATAAGATTGCAGTGGTTTTTAGATCATTACAGGGTTGTTAAGGTGCAGTGGTGGCCCAATCACTCTCTGTATGAGGAGATATGCAATCAAGGAATGAATACTTTATTTCATGCTAGATTTAAGCAGGCTGTTCTGCTCATTTTAAGATGTCATGCACAATTGCATCTTTTTTTGTGCTTTTAATTTTTTTTCAGGATTCATCATCTTTCATTCAGAAAGCATGCAATCATGCATATTCAAAACCAACAAACAAGGCTAAGCAGGGGACGTCGGTGGATGTCATTGCTTTCAACAAAGAGTTTATTTCCCATCGCGTACCCAATAATACATTGTGGGAAAATGCTTTGATACAGATTTTCACAGATATTCTCTGAAGATAATTTCTTGTAAAAAAGTGATTTCCAGAAATAGCCCTGCTGTGCATTGCAATAAACAAGTCTGTCAAGGAGCATTACCTTTAGAGAAGTACATTAAAGAGAAGGTTGCCTGAGAGGTGCCGATGAGAGAGAATGAATGTTCATTATCATAATGACGTTCTACACAAAATGTCACCATTCTGTGACAGCCTAAACCTCCCACTTTTTGATATAGCGTCTCTTCTTGCTGTTCTGTTCAGTTCTGACACCACGGTGGAGGACAGCTGTGCAGGAGCTTTCTGCAAGTGTGTTTTTGATGTGCGAACTTTCCATCTCATTTGTCACTCTGGGAGGAAAAAAAAAAAACAGAGACACATCGAAATTGAATATAGCACACGCTTGAGATAAACTCAGCTCATAAGATAAATATGCTCATTTTATTCCACACAGGATGTCAGTAGTGGCAGGTGTGTTTAGAAGCATGAATCTAATTTTGAACCGTAAGGTGTGTGTGTGTGTGTGTGTGTGTGTGTGTGTGTGTGTGTGTGTGTGTGTGTGTGTGTGTGTGTGTGTGTGGGGTGGGTGGGGGGGGGGGGGGGGGACACTGAGTGTATGTCATGCCAAGATTTGGGCTGTGGCAGCTCATGAAGTGATGAACATGAGATGAGTGTGACCCATAGTATATGACCTTTAAACCTGTCCGGAAGGGGGGTCAGAGAGCAGCATGTGGTGCTCACATACTGACTGCAAATTCAGTTCCATCGGAAACCTAAAGATTCAATACCAGGCAAATTTGCAATTCAAGGCAAAGAGTAACAGAAATCATGTGACTATCGAATTAAAGGCTGTTTTGACCACTGGCTTTTTCATGAATTTTACAGCATATGCAGATTTACCACCAGCCCCTCTAAGGTAAGAAATAATTGCCAGAGTTATCCTTTTATCTTGATACACTGGATAGTATAGAATTGGAACCATGCTGATGTTTTACCCCCCTGATAGCATATCTTTGCCTTGTTGGTGGTCTTAATGAGAATAACGTGACAATATTCATGCTGAAGGCTGGCAATAACCTTCCTTCTGAATTAAATCATAAGGGTACTTCTATTTTTTGACTGTAGTGTAAAAGCCTACATAGTGAAAACAAGTTACTGCATAACAATTCACAAATCCGCACCATTCTTGTAGTTGGATATAAGGGTTGGAGGATGGGGAGTTGGATAGCTTCTGCCAAGACATCAAGATTCCCTCCAAAGCAGCCATATTGCAGGTTGTTAGCTAGCTTTTTAATTGGTAAGCAGTCTCTCAGGAATCCTAATTTTTTTAAGGGTATGAAGTGTGTGAGCTTGAGTGCTTCCTTGAAAAGATAGAATTGCATTACTACACAGAGTCATTGGGGCTGAGTGAATGTGGACACTTGATTTTAAAGAGTTATATCTCTTTAATGTTATATAGCATCAGTGGTACCAAGTGTAGCATATGTACCAAGGTTGTAATTCTTCTGGAACTGACTAGAGCAAAAAGAAGGCTTAAAAACATGGGAAAAACTACATATGGCACAGCAAAAACTACACGTGACAGACACAAGTGGCAACTAGTGCAGCTGCCAGGATGACTCCACCCATTTTTATTTTATTTTTTTAAAGAAAAGCAATCAAGAGTCAGATGTGGAAGTATTTTGTTTTGAGGTAGATGACTAAGGGAAGACAACTGATTCACAAAAGGTAATCCACAAAGTGATGTTATTGTGCAAGGAAGACTGGCTGAAAGAAACTGATATGTTCAAAGAATTCAGTGTTTGACTTCCTGTTAACAACATCCGAACTATTATATTTATTACCATTTTGTTTAAGACAGCTGACATTAACATTATGAAACCAGCTATTTTCCATTGGTTAAAATGTTTTCAGGGGTTAACGTTGTGTAAATGCTTAAGCTATCTTAATGTAACTAATGTTTTACCTAGTAGTTTCAACATTGATATCTTGGTGCTCATTAAAAAAAAAAAAAAAAACTGGAACTGGTAAAGAAAAGGATCAAAAAGCCATGAAAGATGATGCCATTCATAGGAATCATGGCGGCATCTACACAAATTTGTTGCAGTACTAGCACATCAATCACAGTACAGTATTCTGTTCTCTACTGTTGTTCAGTTTATGGAAAATAAATTTATGCAATGTTCAAATGCTTATCATAATGAAGTTTATGTCTAAGCACCTTTTTTTAATCTTTTTACCAATTTTAACCATAGTATAATATTTGGTATTGAGAATTGTATAATTCTACTGGTACCGTATCAACTATGACTTTTCTGGCATTGTGACATCCCTAGTTATTAAACTTTTTTACAGGAAGTTGGCCAATCCTCACTGGAAGTGAAAAACTCATGACTTTCTTCAAATTGTTGATTGAAATATTTAGTTTCCTTCCCTTGTGGAGTAGAATGAATAGTTCATGTACTTGTGGAAAAGAAAAAAGAATTTCCACGGGACTCTGTGCAATCCTCTTAAAAATGAAGTGCACCCTTAAAATCTAACGGACACAAAAGTAATTACCAATTAACACAAATTTGGTTCGTAAGCACTTCATGATTGAATTCTTTGAGTAACTTTGTAAACACCTCGAACTGTCAGGGAAGTCAGGGTGCCAATTTGAAATTTCCAAAACTTTTATGGAGTGTTACAGTTTTTTAAACCTTCACATAATTTGTTAGTGGCTTTGTAGACTGTTGTAATTGTTTTTTATAAATGTATCATAATATTTCAAAGAACCACATTTGGGTGGTTCTGCAAATTTTTCCCTTAACAAAGTGTCACAAATGTTCAATAAGCAGCTGTGAAACAGGTACAGCACCTGGCCTTGTGAAAGTCATGAATACCTCCAGGGATTTCATGTGAAGTTGTAACATTTTCCTTCTGTTTCAAAAATAATTTGTCACATTTTGTATCTTTAGTGCTACGGTATACAATGTTTGCAAGGAGTCATAAAGGCATTATAACAGTTTCTTATCCCCTCTCTAAAAATTGTGCTCCAAACGCCATTCAGCAATGAATCATTGCAAATATTATGTTACTTGTCACTTTCACATATGCGGGATCAGGGCTGTAGTGGTTCTATAGGAATTAAGAGAGCAAGTAGCAGCCAAGTGCTGCTAATCAAATGCATTTGATTAATTTATCATCAGTCAGTGTGACCAGTGATCTGTAACCAACAAAACAAGCCAAATGTGATAGCTGCCCATTCTCACTTTAAGTTGCATGCAGTGACAAATTGCATTCATTTATATTAATTTTTTAAAAGTTATTCTGTGCCTATGAAGCAATTTTCACTACAGAATACAGGTTTTCTTGTAATGCAGTGCCACTTGAGGGCCCTAAGATCATAGTTATTTTGTACTGGATTTTGGCCTTGTCCCACAGTTAGTTTTTTTTTATTGTGTGCGTTATAAAAAGTTATTTTTAAATTGCTTAACAATTTTCCCAAGCACTTCAGGTACATGTAAACATATTTCACAAGCTGGTGTGTGTGGGTGTGTGTGTGTGTGTGTGTGTGTGTGTGTGTGTGTGTAAGGATGTACATTTCTATTTATTAGGCTATCTTTAAAAAAATAAATATAAATAAAGCTGCTTTGGTGTTAATGAAATCAACAACAGGTGCACAAGAGGGGCAACAATGAGACAATCCCCAAAACAGAAACGGTTTTACAGGTGAAGGCCACTGACATCTCTTCCCTCTTCATCTGCTGTATTTTTTTTTTTCACTAGTTGTGCATTGGGCTACACTGTGACAATAAAGGTTTTGTTCTAAAGGTTTTTAAAAGGTTTTTAAACTAACCCTATAGAACAAAACTATTTGGGGGTTTTCAGGAAACCCTTTGACATAAGGTTTTCTGGAAAACTATTCGTATTGCCAAAAACCTTGAAATTGTCCTAAACCCTTACTGAAAGGTTTTCTGTGGCACAAAAAAACATTTCTTATTGCTTAAAATCTTTCTGAATTTGCCAACAAACCTTTGCATCAAGGGTTTCTGTAACACTGAAAACCTCTCCACATATGACATTACCCATAAAAAAATTCCCCAATTGCCCTGTGGGTGGTCGTTATTGTCCCTCAAGTCTGGATCCTCTACCAGAAGACTGGGAGCTTGGGGTTTCTGTGCACCATCTTAGCTGCTCCTAGAACTGTGCTCTTCTGGACAGAGATCTTGGATGTCCTTCCTTGAATCTGCTGGAGCCACTCTCACAGTTTAGGAGTCACTGCCCTGAGTGTTCCATCTCTTGTCCATTTGTGCCTTGCCCTTGTTTTTACCTGATTAATCTTAATGTGTACTCATGTCCAAGGTAGGCTGGTAACATGAGGTGATCTTGCCTAAGGACTCCTACTGGGGGTATGCTGCAGCTGGAATTCAAAGCCCATTCTGCTGTCTGAAAGGCAGCTGGTCTTACCACTATACTATATATATATAAACCATGCCCAAAACCACTCCCTATATAGCGACCCATAATGGTGAATGCTAGACTGATACCTGAAGCACTCAAATGGTTTTTAGTATCACAGAGAACTTTTTAAGCCAGTATATTTGGACATTCAGGTTTTCCGATTCACAGAATACCTTCAGGTTATCCAAGAACCTTTAAAAGAACCTTTATTTTTAACAGTGTGGGGTCAGTGGCACAACTAGTAGCATGACGCAACATGGACCCTACAGAGATTGCAAAGGTAGTCCAGCTCTTCCATGATGGCACATCAATATGTGCCATTGTCAAAAGGTTTGCTGTGTCTCCCAGCACAGTCTGAAGAGCATGGAGGAGATTCCAGGAGTCAAGCAGTTACTGTAGGAGAGCTGGACAAGGCCATAGAAGGTCCTTAAACCATCAGCAGGACTGGCACCTGCTCTTTTGAGCAAGGGGGAACAGAATGAGCACTGCCAGAGCCCAACAAAATTACCTCCAGCAGGCCACTGGTGCGAATGTCTCTGACCAAACAATCAGAAACAGACTTCATGAGGGTGGCCTGTGATCCCCAAGTTCTCTAGTGGGCCCTGTGCTCACTGCCTGGCACTGTGGAGCTTGATTGGCATTTGCCTTAGAATACCATAATTGGCTGGTCCACCACTAGTGCCCTGTGCTTTTCACAGATGAGAGCAGGTTTACCCTGAGCACATGTCAAAATCATCAAAGGGTCTGGAGAAGCTGTGGAGAATGTCATGCTGCCTGCAACATCATTCAGCATGACTGGTTTGGTGGAGTCAGTGATGGTCTGGGGAGAGATAGCCATGGAGGGAAGCACAGACCTCTACAGTCTAGGCAACGGCACCCTGACTGCCATTAGGTATCAGATTGAAATCCTTGGACCCACTGACAGACCCTATGGTGATGCAGTGGGTCGTGGGTTCCTCCTGGTGCATGACAATGCCCAGCTTCATGTGGAGAAAGTATGCAGGCAGTTCCTGGAAGATGAAGTGATTGACACCATTCGCCCCCGTGCTCGTCTGACCTAAATCCAATAGAACACCTCTGGGACATAATGTTTCAATCCATCTGACGACACCATGTTGCACCTCAGACTGTCCAGCAGCTCAGTGATGCCCTGGTTCAGATCTGGAAAGAGATCCCCCAGGACACCATCTGTCATCTCATTAGGAGCATGTATTCTTGTCAGGTATGCATACAAGCATGTGGGGGCCATACAAACTAGTGAGTACCATAGTGAGTTGCTGCAAAGAAATTTCAGGTAAATGGACTAGCCTGCCACATAATTTTTTCACTTTGATTTTCAGGTGTCTTTGAATTCATCCCTCTATAGATTGATAATTTTCATTTCCATCAAATTATGTGGCATATTTTCATTCCAGGCCATATCAGTATAGATATCCGGCATGATTTTTTAAAATCCCATTGAGGGCTGATGTTTTCACAGTGTTCCTTTAATTTTTTGAGCAGTGTATTTTCACCTATCATAAGTATTAACCACAAAACGAAAAAGCAAAACACCAAGCAAACAAGGCCGCTTCCAAGCTAGTAAATTTTGTAACAGACGGACAGACGCATGGATCTTAAAATCCTTGAGTTCAGCTAGCTCTTATGGTGGTGATGACATTTTTATTGATGACCCATTGTAACTTCGACCTTTTCAGTTCTTCTACTTTTCATGGTGATCAACCATATGAGTCCTACGGTGGTAATGAGATGATCAGGATTCTGATTCTCATTGACCACCCCCTGTGGCCTTGATCTTTTACCCCACAACTTCAAAAATATTATCAGATGATCTACTTATCACAGTAATAAAGTATACAAAATTTTGCTAGGATCCAGCAGCCTAGTAAGATCCAATAATGATCCCAAGATTTTCACTCAAATTGTGACTTTGACCTTAAACCCCATAATCTCATAAATGTGTCAGCTCTTAAAGTGATTACAGCTATTAATCAGACAGTTTGGTAAAGATCCAATGAAGAAATCAGCTCCTGTAGTGGTAACTAAATTTGTAATTGACTGTTGCATGGATGGACGGAACTACTGTACAGCTTAAAAATATGATGCTTTGATGGTGAAAGCACGATAATAAAAGATGAAATTTTAATTTAATCCTACAATCTGTATTAAGTTGTCTCTTCACACTTCTGTAAGCCAATGTATGTTTAGCAGACATGTAGTGTATAAATCAAGGACTTTTACTGTGAAAATAAGGAACAGAACTGGCATTTTTACAAATGCTTTGAACAAATCAGGTTTCTGTTCTTATAGGGACAGACCACGTTCCATATGAGCTACCATGTGCATTGCCATATTTCTACAGTAGCTCAGAACAGACAAATAGACTTGAATACTAGCATTCATGTCTCTCCTAGTTAGTGTTGTCAGGGCCCCCTGTCCTCTGGGTTTGTTGGTTTATTTCTCTTTCTTGCTCTCATTCTTTCCTCTCTCTATCTAGGTTGGGTCTGGGCTAATTATTGTGCTTAGTTTCAGGTGCAGGTGTTTTCTGGGCAGAATGTGACGGCAGAGTTGGTCCTCATCACTCATTCACCTCTCAATGTCACTCCACCAGAAGGTTTAGCTACAAACCTTGTAGTAAGCTAGGCCAATTCTTGTTATGTTTACTGTTAAACCATGTGAATATTTTTTTACCTGCTGTTTGTGCTGTCAAGCCAAGAAAAGCCAAGCCATGCTCTCACCTGAAACTCTGGACCTGCCTGACTCACTCTCACTGGAATCCACCTTCATGGGATCACTGGACCTTCATTAAAATTTACCCACCTAGTGGGCACGGAGTTGCAAGCACAAACTCATTATCAAGAACATGAGACTGAAACTCACATTCTAAGACAATTGCCTGTTTTAAATATCTTTGATATATTTCCCTTGTTGGTTCCTTCCACATTAATAATATGGTTATAAATGAGGTAGAAACTACATCTTTTGTGGGTATGCTCATTGACAGGTAGCTTACTTGGTTAAAACATATCCAGATGATAAACTCCACCCTCAGAAAGAAAGTTGGCATTCTATTTAAGCTCAGACACTTTCTACCCACCTCTATACTTATCTTACTTTACAAATCTCTTATCCAACCACATATAACATATGGTCTTGAAGTATGGGGATCAACGTATCCTACACATCTCCAAAGTATAAAACTATCCCAAAATATGGCAGTCAGAGTATAAACATTCAGTGATTTTACAGCACAGTCAGCTCCTTTATTCAACATGTATGAGTTATTGAACAACAGCTTGCCTCAAAGTTTAACAAACTATTGTCAATTACCCTCTCATAACAGTACACGCCATAAAAACAAAGGAAATCTCTATATTCCGAGTGTCAACACATCAGTGGGTAAATTTGCTGTATCTTATTCATTACCACAACAAATAAAAGCCAAACCAGCTCAAAAATCTTTTAGGTACTCCCTCAAACAGCTACTTGCAGAAAGTTAAGTTTATTTGTAGTATTGTATGTTGGATGTTTGTGTATGTACATGTGTGATTGGGATGTCTGTTGTTGTATTTGTTGCTGTGTTTTGTATTTTTATAACCTTGGATGTTTTCTTGGTGACACACTGCCCTTGAGGTGGCTAAATATATTTACAGTCGCAATGTACAGGTGGCTGGAAACAGACTCAAGTAGCAGTCGCTATTTTCTGTTCCCTCTCACCCTTCATTTTAAACAAATTTGTATATGTATGCATATTTATGAGCTATGGGAATATTTTGAATCCAAAGGGTAAATAAAAAATTAAATAAAAGTGGCAGCCCTGAAAAACCTATCTACAGCAGATCAACTGTATTTGAAATTCATGTCCTTAAGGAAGAGGAAAAATATCCAGTAAGGACCCGACGCAGGGTCTGAGAGATGCATCTGGCCCTTCAGTTGAGCCAACTACTGCTGAGGCCTCATCACAAATGGTCTCAGTGGAAGAGTGGCTGTCAAAAAGTAATTCTTAAGAAAGGGAAACAGGGAGAAAAGGCTGAGGTGTGCCAAATTGCACAAGAACAGGACTGAAGATCAGTGACAGCAGAATTATTGGCTGAATATTGACTATCAAGCTGGTTAGAATTACAAACTGTATTTTCATTTGTGTTTTCACATGTTTCAATAAATCATTGCACCCATTTCCCACTCTCCAAGGAGAATGTGCATAAATGAGGGACAGCTCAAGACTTTTGAGCATTATTGTGCAAAAACAGGTTCATATGAAAGGTTTTAGATTGAGAAAAAAATTTCCCCTCCTTATCAACAAGCTTACCGGAAAACAAAGTAATTAAAGTTTACTACAGCCAGACGGTCTCACAAATACTGAGGCATATCAGGCACATTCTAAACATTGGACTAAAAATCCAAGAAAAACAGACTTTTTTTGAAGCAGACATTTATGAAGAAAATGTTTTTGAAAAATCCTCTTTTGGCTGCTCCCGTTAGGGGTCACCGCAGTGGATCAGTGGATCTCCATCTCACTCTATCCCTTGCATCCTCTTCTGTTACACAATCCTCTGCATGTCCTCCTTCACTACATCCATGAACCTCCTCTGTGGTCTTCCTCTTCTCCTCCTGCCTGGCAGCCACATCTTCAACATCCTTTGTCCATCCACTATCCCTCCTCTGGACATGTCTAAACCATCTCAGCCTTGCCTCTCTGACTTTGTCTCCAAACTTCTCAACTTGCACAGTCCTCTGATGTACCCATTTCTAATCCTATCCATCCTCATCACTCCCAGCAAAAATCTCAGCATCTTCAATTCTGCCAACTCCAGCTCCATCTTCTGTATTTTTGTCAGTGCCACCGTCTCCAAACCATACATCATAGCAGGCCTCACTACTGTTTTGTAAACCTTCCCTTTCACTCTTGCTGCTATCCTTCTGTCACAAAGCACCCCTGACACCCCTAACCCCTGCAACACCTTCACATACTTCTCTGCCACTCCTGTCTTCCTCTTACAATTCCACACTTCCTCTCTTGGCACCCTATCATATGCTTTCTCAAGATCCACAAAGACACAGTGC
>VUQH01059563.1:9383-20595 GCA_015106775.1 Etroplus canarensis | reverse complement strand
ACCGCCATTGAAAAACATGCTAGGGTAATGCCCAGGACACTCTCAGAAAAGAGATTCTTAATCTCAACAGTTCACTTCCTGGTTAAATAGAGATCAATAAATGAAAATAACATTTCAGTTCACATCAAGCAGAGTAATTATAGTTTTATAACTTTCATTATCTGTCATTTGTATTCAGTTTGCATTTGTCTGTTTTCAGATTTGCGGCAGTTACCCCCAGGGTTTGCTTTTTAGTATTTAGTGCTTGTTTAACTTTCTTTTCATTCAAATATGTAAAATATGTCCATGAATATAGATATTACAGTTTAACTATTTGCGACTTGCAGTTGCATAGACATTTCAGGCTCAACGTTAATATGTAACTAGTTGACCTCCGCCATGTTTTCATCGGCGTTGGTTTGTCTGTTTGCTTGTTTGTTTGTTTATGTGCAAAATAACTCAAAAACTTACAAATGGATTTGGCTTCATAAAAGGAAGAGGTGATTAAATTTTGGGAAGAATCGGGTGATGGGATCATGACTTTATGATTTAAATGCATCTGATGTCCCCACATATGCCTATGAGAAAGTGTGTGTGTGTGTGTGTGTGTGTGTGTGTGTGTGTGTGTGTGCATGCACGCTTGCGTTCTAGAGAGATCACAGGCTCGAGCTGCTTGGCGGAGGTCTGCACTCTGTGAGCGCTTTTCTAGTTATACTGTTCTTGTGTTCAAATCTGGACCAAACTCACAAAGGCTAAAACTAAAGAAATTTCCTGTGTTTTTACTTTAGTTTACTGAGCTTTGCAAGTACAAAATGTTGTTTAGAATAGTTTTATTGTCTCCCTTTATAAATTTCTAGTTCACTTTTTCACACCTACTTTTATTTTTTTAGCTGATTTTATGCGGATTAATCTGCTGTGGCGACCCCTTGGGGGAAAATACAAGGGAGCAGCCAAAGGTACATTTTAGTCAACTATAATAACATTGATGTCAAGTCACTATGACAAAAGACTTTCTAACTTCAACTTTGTATTAAAAAAGATATGCGACTGAATGATGTTTAATGAGTACAGTAATTAACACTGTTGATGACGGCTGTCATTTCAGTCTTATACACTTCTCTTCAAATAGTGTCATCGTTGTCACCACTTTTGTACCTTTGATCATAATAGATATTTCTCACCTATCATGTCAACGGCACTAATTTGAAACGAACTGACTTCATTTAAGGACAAGCTAACTTTAGAACCAAAAGTGCTGCCATTCACCAGTACTTGAATCTCACGCTCTGTGGTTTCAGCACCAATATCACTTCTGAATATCCTTCACCATCATTGTCCGCATTCAGGTTTATAATAGAGCGTGTTGACAGGTTCATTTTAAATTGTGGTGTCCTTTAATTTACACATGGGACTGCGCAGCCATTTTTCATTTCACAAGCACCCACTGCTGCGCATCCCATCTACATGTTTAAATGTGCAAGTATAAGTGTAGCTAGTGTCTATACATCTGCTCTCAATGCAAGTGACCTTTAATGACTTAAGGGGATCCCAGTAAGGCTTTCCCAGACACGCTGACCTTTCAGCCCAGACAGGGCAAAGGGGAGGTGTGAATTGTGTGTACGGGCGAAATGGAGGAGACAAGGAAGGTGTCTGAATGTGTTTATAACAAATTAACTCTTTAATATTCAGCATGAAAAATATGAAATGCAATATGGCAACCGGTTCACTCAGAACAAATGTATGTATTTTGGATTATTGTGAGATATTACCTCTGAAGAGTCTTTCCATGTGCCAGTTTCATTGGAGAACAAATGTATGTGGGGGAAAAGGCTAATCTATCATGCAGCATCTTTCCAGAGGAGGTTCTCGATTCCTCTGGATCTTCTGTAAATAATAATAACAACAACAACAACAATAATAATAATAAATGTATTCATAAAGGGCTTTCCGTCAAAGTGCTGTCCAATAAGAAAATAAATAACACAACACATTAAAATAAGTCAATAAAGATAAAAGCAGTTCAATATTAAGAAAACAAAACAGTGACATAATAAAAATCAACCTCATAACTCCAGACTCATATACATTGGTAAACAAGTAAGTTTTAAGCTTTGCTTTAAAAACATCAACAGAACATGCCTGCCTAATATCAAGAATGCGCCACAAAGTAGGTGCACGAAAAGACAAGGCCCTCTCGCCAACAGTCTACTTAAATGACCTACTTTCATGATATAGTATCACTGTAGAGTGAACTTTCCACACTTTCCATAAATTTCACCCAACAGCCAAATAGCCTTAACGTTTTGTGAGTAGTGTACATGATGTCCAAAAATATGTAAATGCGACATGAAATATTTGTAATATTGCACGTCCTGGTTTTGCAGGTATGGATGATGATTAATTTCAGCCCCTGAAAGCAGACGCATCAATCAATCCTCATGTATTCTCACCATGCAACTGACAGCCACAGCCTAACTGGTCACCAAGTAGTGGTTTAATTGTTTATCCAAATAAGCACAATTCAGAGGGTTGTTTTTGATAATATCCCACAAGCCTCCTTAGCTTCTTATCTTTTTTCAGGGTTTAAGTCTTCATCAGTGAGGACACTAACCATAACCCTGAGTTTTGGAGAAAAGGAAAAAATTACTTTTTGGGGAAAAAATTTTATCCATGTCTTAATATTGTTTATTCCATCTGACTGGCACGCTTTTGGAGAACAGTTAATTTAAAAACGAATTAAAAAATGAATTGTGATGACTCAGGGTTAGGGTTAGAGTCATCACAGAACAGGGGTAGAGTTAAAGATGTCATACAGTACTTTATATTTTGCTTCCAAGAAGCCAGATTTTCTTTTAATTTTTCTTCTTTGGACTTTAAGTGCTTTTTCACTCAGATTCAGCCCAGTTTGAACATTTTCAGAGGATTCTTTTCCCTCATCAGAAATGTTCTTAGTGGAAGGGTGAGGAATGAAAATTACACAGGAACTTGTCTGAAAATCAGTGGCAACAGGGCTTAAATTAATACAAATTTGAAATATTTAGTTCAATATGTACAGAGTAGATGAGAAGAGAGGTCCAACACTGTATCTAGACAGCTGTAAAACACGGTGGAGGTGCTGTCATGGTTTGGCACTGCATTGCAGCCTGAGGTGTTAGAAATTTGGTCAAAACTGATGGAATTACGAACACAGAAAAGTACTGTCAGATTTTGATTCACCATGAAATGCCATCTGGAGAGCATCTGATTGGCAACAACTTCATTTTCCAGCATGAGAACAATGATCCCAAACACACTGCCAATGCATTAAAAATCTACTTGGATAGAAAAACACAAAATGGAACATTATCAGTGATGGATGACCTCCCCAGAACCAAGACCCTACATTATTGAAGCAGTATGGGATCTTGTTGATAAGTGCTCAATCAAAAGGCAGTCAACATCCAGCCTGAGGAGCTATTCCTGGTGACTCCTTAAAGAAGTGACAGGACAGTTTGCTTAATACAGTTCAGGCTGTGTGGAAGAAGTGATAACAGAATGATTGAACATCAATCTGGTTAGAACTATGGTTTGGCTTATGTATTGTGTCTCCATTTGTGTTTGTATACTTTCTGTTTTCCTAGCCATATAGAAAATTAGGAGTGGCTCAAAACTTTTTCACAGTACTGTATCCTGTTGTAGACTCAAACTGAGGGCACATGCTTAGCACGTACACTGTAGACGAGTCTGTGCTGTCTGTCCAGTTTAGGTCCTTCTGTTTGGAGTTCGCATGTTCTCCCCATGCTTGCATGGGAAGTGGAAGAAAATGAATGAATGAATGAATGAATATTCTGCTAGGGTTAGAGTTAGGGCTGGGGCTGTGAGCGATGATGACAGACCTCAGAGGATTAAATGCCTTGTTGTTATTCTAAGATTCTGAAAAATAGGTGAAAACTCAATATAAGACTAGATATTGTGTGACCTCCCTTGACACTAACAATACCCCTAACCCTAAAAATGTTTCCCAAGACTCTTATGGATATGATAAGTTTAACAGATTTCCCAAGCTAAATCTTCATTTATCTCTTTACAAGGTTTTCAGATGAATGCTGACAAATGACATGGCCTTGGAAGCAGCAGTCAAAAGATCTTACCAAGAAAATGGGGTCTCCCAGGTTATCTCACATCAAGGGTATTTTTCTGAGTACTTTATGATCTTTTCAGCCATATTTGTTTTAGTTGAGACTGAAAGTTCACTCTTGTCCCTGAGTAGCAAGGGAAGGGGAAGGGAAATTCAAAGACTAGGACCATCAACCTCTTGACATCCATCAGGTCATTGGTGACCTATCTAAGGTTAGGGTTTGATTGATTCCAAACCATATTAAAGAATTTTTCTAACACCCAAATTTTAAGGCCAAAAATCTATGAGATCTAGGTTCTGAAAATATGCCTTTTTCAGTATACGTCTGAAACAAAACCAAAAGCTTACCCGAGACCAGGGATGTCAAACTTATTTTACATCACTGGCCACATATAACCCAATTTCATCTTAAATGGGTCAGACCAGTAAAGCTATCTCCTAATAATTTACAAAGAAAAAATACCTCCAAATTGTTCCCCCTACTTTCTTTGTAAAGAAAGTTAACCATGCATTTAATCAGTGTAACTCAGATGTACATTTTCAACAAATTTGCTTCAGGTTTTCCACATTAAAAAAATGCTGCTGTAGTAAATCAAAGAAACCCATCTGCACAGCTCACTGAGCTTAAACTATGAGATATAAAGGACTGAATTCACAAAAAATATCTTATTTGTTTACTGTGCAAAAAACCCCAGAAATTTCAATTGCAAACAATGAAAAAGGGAACTTTTCTGTTACTAATTTGAATCCTAACAATATAAACAACAAATTGTCTTCCCTAATTTCTAACTTTGGCATATAAGAGGCCATGGGCAATGTGGTTGTCAGTAGAACTGCTGAGAATACAGTCAAAGGTCCACAATTTATGCCATCCTTTTAAGTTTCCACATTTTCCTAAGCCATCCAGTGGTCCCAATTGGGCCCTTTGGTGGGCTGGTTATGGCTCGAGGGCCGTATGTTTGACAACCCTGCTCTAGACAGTTCTGAAAGAGGTTAAGCTGTTCTGAAGCTTTTGTTCATAACGATCCCAATTGTTATGACACTGCTGGAAAACTTGGAGATATTCCTCATATGACACAAATATATGGACCCTGTGGTGAAGTATTTTTAATCCACTGCCTCCAAGTTCAAAGAATTTGCTTTAGCTGTCAAGGTCAGCAATGTGAAATAACATGAGCAAGGATCTGGGTCTGTATTTAAATTAACACGCATAATAAGGGAAGACAGGACCGAAACATCCTAAACCTATTCCATATGTAAAACCTTAGTATCACTGATTGCTGTTTCTCATAATGGGGAAATGTATAACTTCTTAAAGCAAACAATGATGTTTCCATGGCATGTCATGTATGAATCTGGAGGCTAAACAATGCACAATGTATCACTGTCACGTGTCTGCGCATTCAGTTTGCACGTCTGCATGTTTTTGGCAGGACTCTCTTGCCTTAAAATGAGTTGGGGGAGGGCCAACTTCCGCGCCCACCATCCCTCCCTCCCTCCTCCGCCTCTCCCTTTCTTCCTCTATGTGAAACGCCTCGAGCATCCACGGTGGTGAACTGTCTCTAATCGATTTGTCTGCGAAGGCGAAGCGTCACACTCAGAGTACCACAATGCAATTCTCGCTCTCTCTAAGAGACATTGTGTCCCCACCCTGAACACCTAAGGGAGCTTGAGTGACAGAGTCTCTTCTGCTGGGATAAAGAATTGGAAGGCGCTTAAGTTCATCACCAACAACACAATGCAACTGATATTATTGCAAACACTAGACAATATTGTTACCAGCACTACTGCAAGACTAATGCCAGTCAATGCACTGCTACTCTGGTATCTTCAGCTTCAATAATGTGGAAAATTGTACAGCATTTTATAATATGTGGGGTGTATAAATTTGAGAGTGGATTGAATCAGATCATTTTTTATGGTTGTGTTAAGGCACTGGCAGCACATTGTTAGATATGTTTGTGAAATTTTCTAGTTTTCTCAGTTTTCCCCAACCTCTGCAACGGAGGCGGAGACTCCAAATTCATCCTAATGACTACACCATTGGAAAATATGAAAGATGCTGAAAGAAATCAGAGTTATCATTTACCCAGCCCAGTTTTGCCATCTAAACCCAATCAGAAATGAGACTGTCCATGCAAAGCCCAATTCTAGATATGAGGGTACCCCACTTATACCTAATTCAAGGGGTTTAGCAGAAGTATTGTGTTAATTATTTAGATATTGCAGCCATTTTAAAACACAGTCCCAGAGTTTTTGAGGCTCAAAAGTAATTGGTCAAATGAACACAGTTTTGAATGTAAGGGTTCATGAAGGCGTCTCTTGATTATTTTCTTTTAAAGGGACAATGCATATTAATTAACACAGTTACGTAAGTCAATATGCTAGATTTACCCGTACAGGATGATTTTCCTCTGCAGTCCCTGGCAGGCTAATGGCATTTATAGACAGTAAAGGGAAATCAAAGACAGGTAAAAGCAAATGAACAGTTAAAGAAAGGACATCATCATATAACATATCAACCCGCTGTAGTTAATTGATGCGCCAGCAAGTTTGAATAACTTGGTCGAACTCTTGCTTTTATGCGCAGGGTCACAGCTCCTGCTCGCGCATCGGTCATGTGATTTGCAGGTGGTGAGTAGGGGTTGCACCTTGTCCAAATCACGTGACCGACAGGAGGGCAAGAGTTCGATCACGTGATGCGGATGCTTCTGCGGATCCAGAGGGTTAAACACCAAACATCAAAATCCACGTACAAAAACTCACACACAACGACAAAAGCACTTTAAGACAGTTACCCAAAAGGCAATTATTGAAAACAGAGACTTAAAGTGACACTAATTCAGATTATGGCAATGTGATTATACATTTTGATAATGACATGCCTACCTCCCCAAGTGAAGAATTATGTGATCACCCACTTGAGCTGTCTAGGCCTTTTGGTGTTGCTGAGTTGGCCTTTGCATTCCTTCTTTTTAAGAATGTTCCAGACTGTTGTTTTGGCCATTACCTAAGTTTTTGCTCTCTCTGATAGGTTTATTTTGGTTTTTATGGCCTCCTTCACTTGCAACGACATTTCTTTGGACCTCATATTGAGAGTTTCAGTGAAAAGTGAAAACAGGTTCAACACATGGAATCGACTCCAGATATTAGAGCACTGTGGAAAAGTCTTGAGTCACTCTTCATCTTTCTTCCTCATCACTCTTGTAATTTCTAAAAGTGGTCTTGAGTAATAGCTCTACAGGCTTTCTGAAGGTCTTTCAGTTTTTCTTTGGACACTATCTGGTTTTTCTATCATTTTCAGTCCACTCCTTACACCTTCCCTTCCTTAAAAGGATTGGAGAAAACTGGAAAATGGAGAACAAAAGAAGAAGTGTGAGGCCTAAAAACATTCTACAGCAGATTAACACTATCTGAAAATCATGTCCTTAAGACACGGGACCTGTGAGAAGCATCTGGCCCTTCAGCTAATGCATTCAGTGTTTGCTGAAGCTTCATCAGAGATGGTCTGAATGGAGAGTGGCTGTCCAGAAGCAACTCTTAGAAAGGAATCAGGGAGAAAAGCCAGAAGTATTCCAAATTATACAAGAACTGGACTGTGTCAAATTGTTATCAATAAAGTATGTACAGAGGAGGTCAGGAGAGAGGTACAAAAGTGAGCATCTCCAGACATCTGTAATACATGGTGGAGGCTCTGTCATGGTTTGGGGCTGCATTTCAACCAGTAGTGTTGAAATGTGGTCAGAACTGATGGAATTATAAACCTAGAAAAGTAACATCAGATTTTGATTAACCATGCAATACCATATGGAAAGAATCTAACTGGAAACAGTTTCATTTTTCAGCATGACAATGATCCCAAACACACTGCCAATGCACTAAAAGCCTACCTGGACAGAAAAACATAAAATGCAACATTACCAGTCATGGATTGGCCTCCCCAGAACCTAGACCTCAACATCATTAAAGCAGTGTGGGATCATCGTGACAGATAAAACAACAAAAAGCAGCCAACGACCAAAAAAGAGCGCTGGAATGCGCTTAAAGAAGCCTGGAGAACTATTCCTAAAGACTACTTAAAGAAATGACAAGAAAGCTTGGCCGAGAGAGTTCAGGCTCTGTTGAAGAATAACGGTGGTCTCACCAGAGACTTATTTTCAAGCTTTTTAGAATTGTTCAATTTCTGTTTATTGTCTTATATACTGTGTTTCCATTCATGCTTGCAAATATCAATAAAATGTTGCTTCTATTTTCCTTAGCAGTTCATTCAAAACTTTTGGTAAAACCCTTTTTCAAAGCTGAAAGTCCACATTTCAATTACATTTTGACTGTTTGCTCTAAAACTCACCGCAGTGGAGTACAGAGGTAAAATTTGAAAAAAAAAAATGGACTTAATTGTATACTACACTGGAGGACTGCATGTATCATTATGTATAACACTGTATCTGTAAGAAAATATACTGGCGATGTTTATGTGTACCGTTATTAATGCTAATACTATGCCTAACAAGTAAAATGCAAATTAAAATGAAGCATAATACAAGTGAAAGGTGGAAGGATAAAACAGGAGTTTTCTTATTTCTTATAGTAACATGCACGTTTATCCCTTGGCTTTGGTGTGTGCTAAGGTCAATGAATAATTACAATACCCATGTACCAGCTCTTTAGCAAAGTGTTACTCAACACACTGCTGCTAATCTATGTTGGTACCATGCTGAGTAACACAAAGCCAGCACTGACCTGCTGTGTACAACCTGACCTAGCATCTGTATGCTTCTGTTTGTGACCACCTGCTGTGTGTGTGTGTGTGTGTGTGTGGGTGTGTGTGTGTGTGTGTGTTTAAAGGCCTGTGGTTGTTAGTGTGTAAATCTGAGTCTCAAAGACACACTGGGCAGTATTTCCCATTTCACAACAAGGTCACAGATGAAGCAGGAATGAAATTATATTAATGTAGAGTTGACCCCAAAGCATGTAAAAATAGCTCTGAGCATGTGCAGATTGGCAGATACACAATGTAATTTTCTCCTTGTGAGAAACACTATGATTTTTCACATATTTCCTATTTACTGCATTCATGGCGCAGTTTACCAGGGCTCAAATGGATACGTGGATAACCAGCAGAGCAGCTGATCAAAGCTCTATCGAAGGTAGACATGGAGGAAATCTACAGGTCATGAGTCATTTTGTAAGAGTGATGGCAGGAGTCTTGCAAAAGGATTTTCTGAATAATACAGCTCCTATTCTTAGAATAATTCTATTTCAAGGTTTTGCCGAGGAAATGTTTGTAAGTATATGAAATGAACTAAAACCAGATGGTGAAACGTGCACCCATGAGAAAAAGAAAGTTCTGTGCAGTCCCGTGAAAAACTAAGAACAGCCAGTAGCTTGTAGAACCACCTTTAGCTACAATAACTTCAAGTAATCAGGTTTGTGGACATTCATTTATGCACAGCTCTCTTAAAGTCCCACTACAGAATTTCAGTCGGGTTGAGGTCTGGACTTTGACTGGCCCATTGTAATATATTAATTCTTTTTTGGACATTCTGTTTTAGATTTGCTGCTGTACTTGGGATCATTGTCCCATTAAATGGATCAATTTTGGCCAAGCATTAGCTGCTGGACAGGCCATTAAAATGGCCTTTCATTGGACTTAAGAATACTTTGATAAACAGAGGAGTTCACGGTCAGCTCAGTGACTGAAAGGTGCCCAGGGCCTGTGGCTGCTAAACAAACCCAAATCATCACCCCTCCTCCACCATGCTTGGCAGTTGCTATGAGGTCTTTCTGCTGATATGCTGCATTTGGTTTTTGCCAAACACTGTGTTGTGAATTATTTCCACTCTTCACTACACTATGGTCTCATATGTCCAAAGGACATTGGTCCAGTAGTCTTGTGGTTTGTTCAGAAGCAATTTTGTAAACCTAAACTCTGTTGCCATGCATTTATTCCAAACAAGTCATGCTTGTGTAGTCGTTTTCTGATGGTATTATCATGAACTTTAATGTCTAACATACTAATTGAGGCTCATAGAGTCTGAGATATATCTCTTGAGTTTTTGCAGTTTCTCTGAGCATTGCACAATCTGACATTGGGATGAATTTGCTGGGACGTCCACTCCTGGGAAGATTGTGGCACCGCTCTAACACACACCTGAATGCGCCAGATCGGTAAACTGCCAAAACGTCTGGTCACACTGGCTGATCAGTTAGGCAAATCAATCTGATCAGCAGCACCTGGCTGCTACTTACCCTCTTAAGTTGTATGGAAGTGGTGAGGGTATACTTAGTTTTTCACAGAACTGCATAAAGTCTTGTGAATACTTTTTCTTTCTTTTTGACTGTATTCAGTATGAGTAGATGTGCTACAAAACGCATCAGTGGTGCTTTCGTTAATTTTACGGCTAATGTCAAACAGTTTTTACAACAGACGATTGTCCAAGTGAATTCAAACCTGAGTTGATGCCCTAAAATTTTTACAGTTTTTGGAAAATAAAAGCAAGTCTAACTTGAATGGGGAGTGCACTGTCTATATATACTGTAGTAGTGAAAGCTATTTTTAAATTTACTTCCCATTCCCAGGACATCAAATAATGCTGTTTTTGTCACAGTCACTGTGTGGTGTCCCTTGGTGGTCAGGGCTTTTGTGTCGATTTGCTGGGTTTGGTTTTTGCCAAATGTGGTGCCGTTCTTTATGGCCAAGCATCTCCACTTCGGACATTGTCTTAGAGGTCTTGTGGTTTGTTCAGGTGCAACTTTGTCAATTTAAGCCACACTGCCATTGTTAGGGTTTACTGTGGTGCGGACCCAAAAGCAGACTGACTCAGGAGTGAGAAATTATGATAGTTTAACACACAGGTTGTCAAGGTTAGGCAGAACACAGTTAGTAGGGTAATGTGCAAAGCGGTAGTGAGCAAGGGGATATCCTCAGGTATGGTCCAGAGTTTCGGAATGTCCTTGTGTCCAAAGCAAGAGTAAGAGTGTGTCAAGCAGTAAATCCTCAAGGTGCTCGAGGTGGGCGTTGTGGCAAGTTTGCTAGAACTACAGCAGAGAGAACTTGGTAAGGAATGGCAAAACATAAGCTTAAGCAGAACAAGAGCAAGTACATGGCCAGGGTTA
>VUQH01059553.1:0-11559 GCA_015106775.1 Etroplus canarensis | reverse complement strand
CACAGGCATAGGATCCAAAACAACAACAAGGACATGATACAGAACTGAAGAGACACAGAGTATAAATGACACAGACTAATGAGCAAATGAGGAACAGGAGGGAGAGGAACACAGGTGGCAACAATCAGGGGCAGGAAGTAAACTGAAAACAGAAGCACAAGACTCAACAGGCTTCAAAGTAAAACAGGAACAGAAAACAAGGTAGAACATGACACAACAGTAACTTGACATCAGACAAGAACACAGAGAAAACACGGGGGAACTGAAAGCAACAAAGGAAGGCTCAGATGAGTAAAAAGGCAACAAAGAACAGAACTACGGCAAAACTCCAATAAGCAATAAATAAACCAGGGAAACATTAGGAAATTCAAAAACCAAGAAAATGCTCAAGAAATACAAAACTAAACAACCAAAATGCAGGACCATGACACAATGTACCTTCAGCTGCTCCCCTGTATTCTCCCCAAGGGGTCGCCACAGCAAAATAATCCCCATTGGCAATTTGGCAGAGGTTTTACACCAGATGCCCTTCCTGACACAGCCCTTCATGGTGAGAGGGGCTTGTGTACCTACCTGGATTCAAACCAGGAACTTTTCATTTGTAAGCCAAATGTGTAAACCACTATACTATACAGGGACACTACTATGGTTTGGTTTGGTGACAGTGGCAATAACAAAAAAACAAGAGATAGAGCTGGAGGTGCCAGAGTTGAAGATGCTGAGATTTTCATTGAGAGTCACCAGGATGAACAGGACATCAGAAGGACAGCTCAGGTTGAGAGGCAATGCTACAATGGTTTGGACATGTGCAGAGGACAGATAGTGGATATATTGGATATATTGCTGATGATGGAGCTGTCAGGCAGGAGACAAAGAGGAAGATCAAAGAGAAGGTTCATGGAGGAAGTGAAAGGGGACACTAAGAGGGTGGGTGTAACAGAAGAGGATGCAAGGGATAGGTTGAGATGGAGGCAGATGATGCACAGTGCTGACCCCCCCTGAAGAGAGCAGCCAAAAGAAGAAGATTTGCCCTAGTTTGATTTCTGTTTATTTGGTTGGGGTTTTTTATGTTTTTGTCTCAGTGTAGTTATTTGTCTTTAGGTCATTTCCTGTTTACTTTGAAGGTTGTTTCTCAACTTCTAGTTTCACTTCCTGCTTTCCTGCCCTTGTTACGTAGTCTCTCCCATGTTTGTTTGCTTTCATTTGCGTTTCCGCATGTATCTCATCCTCAAACCCCTCTGTCACATCTTCTGTTTTTTCTTTGTCAGGTTGTCTGCTCATCGTTCTGTGATCTCATTTGCCATCCAGTTTTTGTCCTAGCCTGTGTTTCTTTTCTTGAGTTTAGTTTCTTATACGACTTGAATTTTCTTGCCAGCCATTGCAGTTTGCTTTTTTGTTCTTTTTTTGGGTCAGCATATTGCATTTGGTTCCTAATCTATACTAATATGATACAATATTATTTTTGTGAACATAAATAAATAAATGCTGTTTTTGAATCTGTAGTATTAAATGTAGTTCAAATTTGGATTTCATAATGGCTTTAAATTTCCTGCTCTTCAAACATTTCTCATCATGTGTGATTAAGCTGTTTGCATCTATGATTCTGACAAGCAAAAACACAGAGAACTGAATCTTGTGTTTGTGTAAAAGTCAGCTGCACCAAGCAAAAGACATAAGTTTAGCCAGTATGAGCCAAAAGTTAAAAGTAGCCCAAGTTTGGTTAGTGTGATTATAGTAATTAACATTCAGTATGGAATGAAATATTAAGAAAATCCATAAAAACCATCTCGATCAAGACATTCTTATGCCTAACTTGTTCTGTAATGATGGTCAGGATCTCTTTTTTTTTTTTTACATTTTTTTACAACTTGTGCCCCTTTGGTGTCATTTCACTAGAACACCAGTGTGCTGAGAGAGAATATCAGCCATCAAAAGTCCACATAAGAAGGCAGGTGGGCAACTTCAGAAGGCAGTCCTGTGCTGTAACAGAACACCTTCTGGGGCAGCTGTGGATCAGGAGGTAGAGTGGGTTGTCTTCCAACTGAAACGTTGGCGGTTTGGTCCCTGGCTTCTCCAGTGTACACGCTGAAGTGTCTTTGGGCATGACACTGAACCCCAAATTGTTCTTGGTGCATCCATTGGAGTGTGTAAATATCCTAGGTACAGGTAGAATAAAGCACTGTATGAATGGGTGAATGTGGCCTGTAAAAAGTGCTTTGAGTGCTCAGCTAGAGTAAAAGAGAAAAGGTAGCTATATAAGCACCAGACCATTTATTATTTCTTTTTGTTATACAGCAGACTAGCCTTCATATAGGGCAGCGGTGCTAAAAAGGCAGTGGTTAACGTGTGAAGGCCATGAGTGCTGACAAAGCCAAAGTATATGATCAGATGAGTGGGAACAGGTTCATTTTGCACCATCATTTTCATATACGCCCATGAATGATTCATTTTATGGCTTTTGAGGAAACAACTACAGTCACTCAAAGACCAACAAACGCACACAGAGCCTGGGAACAAACCAAATCAACAGCAGCTAATCTGCTTCCTGTTGCACTCCTTATCCTTTTATAACTCCTTTATCCATATTTAACTCTTCTTTTTATCCTTTATTCACCCTCCAAACTTTTTCTTTGAGCAACAACTGAGGCACTGAGACATTAATACATGCTGGATACACACTATAGATCATCCAAGTGTCTCCAAAGCACCTTCAGCTGCTACTCATTTGCTAAGATTTACTGTTCAGAGAGAAAGAAAAAAAAAACGCTATTGGTGAGAGAGAGCCAGTAAATAGTTACAGAGAGGCAGATGGAGAGGAACAAAGCTGGTGACATTTGGAGGGTCCCGACCTGACAAACCCCTCTTCCTCTGTCTCAGTATCTCCTCCACCATGCCCTTCCTGCTCCATCACAGACTTCCAGAGGATAAAACGGGCTTCAGGAGAGAATCTGTCCACCACTTCTCCATGCCAGCACATGGCACTCATTGTCATTGTGAGAAGATCAACTTATGGCATGACCAACCAACTGGTATTAAACGAGTCTTGTAACCGGAGCTGGACCAGCCATCTGGCGTATTAGGGGCATCAGATGGACAGCATGGAAGTCTGTTCCACAAAGCAGGTTTTTCAAACTCTGAACCTAACCCTGAACTCTGAGTTGACTAACTCCAAGATGGAAAACTTGGTTCTGCAGTTGGTGATACTATTTGATTTAATGAATTGAGAACGTGTAAACCTAACGTCAGCTTGACTCTCACACATAGGAGGCTGACTCTCCATTCCTTTTCCAGTGCAGCTCAAAATAATTTTGCATTCATATGCACAAATATAAGGAAGTTCTGTGTGATTTTGCAATGCTGTATTTCAAAATTATTTACATTATTTCATTATCATGCAACTATTTCATTTTTTTCTTCCCCTTTCCCTTTTCAATAAAGTTCGGCCTTCGAACACACTTTGCCCACTTTAATTTTTAGAGTTTGAAAAAACAAAGAACTTCATAGTTTTAATGTGGCTTTTTGACACTAACAGGACAAATGAAAGGAAAACTTTGACCCCTATAGTGAACAGATCCAGTATCTTTGTTATGCTGTAGGAGGCATTTTGCTGGCAGGGGCCCACTCACCCATTTAGAGGACAGAAGAGTCACTTCAAATCAAAACAATATTGTTCTGAGTATCACCTTTATTCTATAATGAATCATTTCTGGGAGGGGTCTTTTTCAGGTTCTCATTGCCCCCATCTATAGCGTATGAGGGGTGAATGTTATGCCTTTTGCAGAAACACTTCCATTTTCTTGATTACCTTCAATTACCTTCAATGCAGGCACGATATGGACAAATGGGCCACCTGCACATTACATCTACAGGAGCTTTTATTACATCCCATTCTAAATCTATAGGCATTAATATGTAGTTGGTCCCCCTTTGCAGCTCTTCTGGGAAGGATTTCTAAAAGATTTCAGAGTGTGTCTGTGGGAATTTTTGCCAATTCTTTTAGAAGAGCATTAGTAAGGTCAGACACTGATGTTGGATGAGAGGGCCTGGCTTGCAGTCTCCATTCTAGTTAATCCCAAAGGTGATGGATGGGGTTGAGGTCAGGGCTTTGTGCAGGCCATTCAGTTTCTTCCACACCAAACTCATCCAACCATGCTTTTATGGACCTTGCTTTGTGCACTGGAGCCCAGTCATGCTGGAACAGAAAATGGCCTTACCCAAACTGTTGGAAGCACAGAATTGTCCAAAATTCAATTTAATTTAATTTGATTTATAATGTGCCAATCACAACAAAAGTCACCTCAATGTGCTTTACACTGTAAACTAAAGACCTTACAGTATTAGAGAAAAATGTCTTGGTGAGCTGAACCATTAAGATTCCCCTTCCCTGAAACTAAGGGGCTCAGGCAGACCCCAGAAAACTAGCCCCATAGCATTATCCCTACTCCACCAAACTTTGCAGTTGGCACAATGCAGTCAGGCAGGAAACATTTTTCTGGCATTCACCAAACTCATACTTATCCATGAGCATGTAAACCCATGTATGAAGGGATAGTTTTGGTAGTGATGTTAATGTTAGAAAGTCTGTAGTTATTGAGTCAGTAGAGCGCTGGCGATTTTCACGTGCTATGTGCCTCAGCACATGGCAACCCTGCTCTGTAACTGTATGTGGTCTGCCACTTTGTGTCTGTGTTACTGTGGTTTCTAAATACTTCCACTGTGCAATAATAATACTTACAGTTGATCATGGAATATCTAGGAGGGAAGAAATTTTCCCAGACTGACTGGTTGTTACAGCGGCATCCTAGAATGCTCTTAGAACGACCCATTCTTGCACTAATGTTCATAAAGGCAGACTGTATGCCTAGGTGCTTGATTTTATACACCAGTGGCAATGGGACCATGAGAGATGTGGCTCAATACTTTTGTTCGCATAGTTTACATGACGCTTGCTGGAATGTTTACTGTACACAGTAGTTTTAATAAGACTTTGTACAGAAATAAAAATTGGAGCCTGATTCTCAGTGCAGTTGCTTGTTGTGACAGCTAACCTTGCTAAAGAAAAGGGTGGGGGTGAGGAAAACTCACCCAAAATTAGATGCCACTTAAAGAAGCAATAATACAGTAGCTCATAATTTCAGGACTGACATCAAATTAAATCCCCACTGTGATTTATTATTGCCTGTTGCATGAATTCTTCATGAAACTAATAAAAGTAGAAGAGATAATAGATCAGTGGCCCATCAGTATGCAATATCCTTTTCTTGCCACTTTTCTTCATCTTTCATTCTCCTTTGAGCTTGCTGCCCTTGTGTGCCACACCTTCTGAAACAAACCCTCTCTCAAACCTCATTCCTTCCTCATTTACCCTTCAGTCTTCTTTAATGTTTCTGAAACTGTGGTTAGTTGTAATATATGCAGGCAAAATCATTCCTACTATTGCAGTTTTTTTTCCAGTCATCTCACAACCAAACACAACATGGCTGTTTGAAATTAACTTGGTGGCTAGACAATCTGAGTGTCAAAGAAAAAGAAGAGAGAGAATGGCTTTATGAGTGTTTTGTATTGAATGCAAATCACCAGCTCAGGATTAGAACCTAACGGGCATATTTTTTCTGCATGTATGTTTATACCCTCTCCCTCTTTTCAGATCCCCCTGTCCTGCTTTTTTCCCTTGAGTGATTTGAACACAAATCCTCAACAACTACAGAGTCTATTAGCTTGGACAGGGTTTGAAGAAAGAGGGGGATGTATTTTTGGAAGATTATAATTGCTCATGTCATGCTGGTCTCATCCCTGTGACTGACTGTAAGATTTGTGCGTGTGTGTGTGTAAAGGCTGAAAGCTCCCCACGGCTGTATGAAAAATGTGTGTGGGTGTACATGTGTGTGTAAGAGACAGAGTGGTGAGCCCAACAGAAAAGCTTTCAACTTAGTAGAAAAAAAGTCTTAACTCTTCCTAAAGTTCTTGTACCTAAAGCAAGTTCA
The DNA here is from genome assembly GCA_015106775.1 of Etroplus canarensis. Taxonomy (NCBI): domain Eukaryota; kingdom Metazoa; phylum Chordata; class Actinopteri; order Cichliformes; family Cichlidae; genus Etroplus; species Etroplus canarensis. The sequence continues at coordinate 5,575 of VUQH01059553.1, read as the reverse complement.
AGCTGCTGGGGATCGGACCACCGAGGCTTCCCCCTTCCACCGTCACCCAGTCCACAAACCAATGGACCCCTACAGCTCCTCCCAAGAGTGGTGGGTTCACAGACAGACCCATGTGGCTCATTTGGGCCACCAGGTGCTCTGAAATTAGCCACTCCCCAGGGCTGGCTCCAAGGTGGGGCTCTGATAGTCCTGGTCAGTTACTGGACTCCCAGTTGTCATCTTCATAAGGAATGGAGGATTATTTCTCCTGCTTGTGTCTGCCGTGGAAAAGAGCTTTCTCCGAAGTATGGCAGGACTCTCCCCCAGAGACAGGGTGAAGTGCTCGGTCAGTCAAGCCACTACTCCTCCACACTGACTGGAGGTGGTGAGGGTTTCTGACTTGGATGCCCCCTGTGCGCCTCCTAGATGAGGTGTTTCAGGTACGTCTAGCAGGGAGGAAGCCTAGGGGCAGGCCCAGAAAGTGCTGGAGAGATGACCTATCTTGGGTGGCTTGGTGATGCCTCAATGTCCCGCCAGAAGAGGTAGAGGAGGTGCCTGGGAAGAGGGAGTTCTAGGCATCTCTGCGTAGAAAGCCGGACCCAGATAAGTAGCAGAAAATGGATGTATGGAATGTTCTTTCTATTCATTGATTTAGTTTCAACATAGTGTAACAGTCTGCTTAAATTCACCTAATTTAGACTCTTGTTTTTAAAAAATGCTGTACCTTTGATAGGATTTTGAAGGGTCTAACTAATTTTAACATTTTATCTGTGCACAGCATGGAATTTAGAAGCTAAATCCAGGGCAATCAAGCCATCAGACCTTGTTTGGTGCCATGAAATGACTTCTAACAGGGTCATCAATAATGCCTCTTTTCAAACACACAGTCATGACTGATGAACCAGACTTTGTTTGAGGAACGGGCCTGACAGCGTACAACAGCCCAAGAGTGTTTATTTCAGAAGTGTTTATATAATATACACATCACATTTAGCTGTAGACCTCTGGAAAAATAGCACGCTCCCAAGTAGAAATGTGTTTAGGGTGGAACGTTGGTGAGTTTTGCTGAAAGACAAATGAAAGAATGCTATCAACAACACCAAAACACCCCACACTTATGTGATGAAAACCTCCAAGGAACAAGGAGACTTATTTTCTTTGTAGACTTGGTTATAAGAGCAAATTGACTTCTAATGACAGTTCAGCATGAACTAATCTCTGTAAAATGACATCTACATATAAGTATGCAAAATCCGCAGGCAAGGGGCGAGATCTTTGGTATCTGTTGCCGTCTGGTTGTAGTTTTGGTTGCGTGAAGGCAGAGCTCATGTGGATCGAAAACAGGGTAGTTTCTGAAGATGAAATAGCTTTTGATACATTTTAAAAATAAACTAAAAATGTATCTGCATTCGTGAACAATGACCACTGGAGGAAACAGTAAGTCTTGACCGGGATATTTGTTATCTGATCCGGACATCCTAGCTTCACCAGAAGTCAGGGGACCAACTGACACAAAACAACTATTTTTGCATTTTGAGTTTTTAAAAGTACAGATACAGCTCGTTTTGCATTTGGATTTGTTCAAATGGTAGACTGGTACTCATACAACACCTTTTACTCTTACTAATCACTCAAAGCACTTTTGCACTTCAGCTCACATCCATCCATTTGGATTTTTTAATAAGTTCTGCATACATTACTTACTGGCTCCATGGAGAACGTAGTTTGTCATACTACATGTCAAATTACATTACTGCACAACACAGGCTGAGATGTACTGCTAAATAGTTATAAACTTTATGTCAGCACACTGGCACAAAACTCTTCCCTCAAAGGAAACTCAAGAACTTACTTTTCATTTTTCAGTATGAACGCTAAGCTGAGAGGAACGTTTGAAGACCTGCCCTTCACAGAAAAACATTGTGGCTACAGCAATTCTACTGTATAAATAGGTGTGGGCAGGAATGGAAGCTACAATCCCTGCTTTTGTTACCTGCAGAAAATGAAGCGCTGGGTGCTTGGCTGTGGTTTGCATTCAGCTTTAGCATCGCTCTGGGTCCAAGATTGTTTGCTGCTAGCCTATTTTCTTTGCAGATGTTTGCAAAGAGATGATGTTTTTTTTTTTCTAACCTGGGTGCAGTTTGTACTTTCCCTTCTTGTCCTTTCCTGCAATACAAATGACATTAGTGTTCATATCGCTGCTTCTGAAAATTTGTAGTTGTACTTTGGATGGTATTACACTCACACTGGTTATCAGGCAGTCAGTTATCGGAGTCTTTTTCCCCCCTCATGAATTTAACTCTGTAGATATGGTAAAGACTTCAAACCAAGCATCAGTATGGGAAAGAAAGAGGATTTAAGTGACTTTGAACATGGCATGATTGTTGGTACCAGATGGGCTGTTCCAAATTTTTCAGAGACTGCTGATCTTCTGGGATCTTCTGTCAGTGGCAGTTCTCTCTACAAAAATGCCTTGCTGGTGCCAGAGGTTAGAGGAGTACGGCCACACTGCTTCAAGCTGATAGGAAGGCAACAGTAACTCAGATAATGGCTTGGTACAACCAAGGTATGCAGAAGAGCATCTCTGTATGCACAACACACTGAATCTTGAAGCAGATGGGCTACACTAGCAGAAGACCACACTGGGTGCCCCTTCTGTTAGCTAAGCATAGTTAACTGTGGCTACACTCCGGACAGCCTCACCAAAATTAGACCATAGAAGATTGGAAAAATGTTTCCTGAGCTGATGAGTCTCAAATTCTACTGTGACATTTGCATGGTAGCATCATAGTGTGGTGTAAGCAACATGAAAGCATGGAGCCATCCTACATTCATATCAATGGTTCAGGCTGCTGGTGGTGTAATGGTGTGGGGGATATTTTTTGTTGCACACTATGGGTGTCTTAGCACCAAATTAGCATCATGAGTATTATTGCTGACCCCTTTATGACCACAGTGTACCCATCTTCTGATGCTTCCAGCATGATTACACACTATGTCGCAAAGCACAAATCATCTCAAACTGGTTTCTTGAAGATGGCAATGAGTTCACTGTAGTCAAATGGTCACTAGAGCTCAATCCAATGGAGCCCCTTTGGGATGTGGTAGAACGAGAGAGTCTCATCATGGCTTTGCAGCAGACAAATCTGCAGCAACTGTGTGACGCTATTATGTCAATATATCCAAAATCTATGAGGAATATTTCCAGCACCTTGCTGAATCTATACCATGAATTTATGCAGTTCTGAAATCAAAAGGGGGTCCAACCTGTTACTTTTTAGGTGAGGTGATTGGTGAGCATATGAGAGATGAAAAGAATTTTGAGGTTCCAAGTTGTTATTATTTTCCCCATTTTAATTTTGTGGCTATTCAATATGATGTACTCTATTTTTCTGTTTTTGTCAGACTAATTGCTGCCTCTCTGTTAAGTACTTTGGTCAAAGTCTGTTGTTTTAGTATGTTCTCAGTAAATAAAACTGAGCTGACTGGTCACTTGTGTAATTAGGGAGGTTGGTCAATCCTGAGTTGTTTGCTCTTCTTTGTGGCTATTTCTGCTGTAATTATTTTATAAAACAAAATATTATTCAGGGAAAAAAAGACTGAATTGTCAGATAAAACAATGCCAGTGCTGTCACAGCTTCTGAGTGACAGCTTCACAATTACAGATTTTCTTTCTCTAATTGAAATTTCACATTAGCTTGTGTGCTGAAATTGTTGCGACCACAGAGTCAGCCTTCACTGGAAGCTTCACAGGAACGCATTTGCTTTAATGGAAAATTAAGCCATTTTTGTATTTAATGGTGTAATAACAAATAACAAATTCCCTCTACGCTTCTTTAAATAATGACAGTGAAGATTAGAAGATGCATGAGTGATTAAAATATTAAATGAAAGCATCGTGGAATATGTTAATAAAAAACAGTCAAAAATGATGAGAGAAAAGTAAAGAATTAAGATGAGATAAGCACCTTTTCAGAGAAAAACAGCAAATATCGCCTTTTCTCTCACGTCGTACATTCTCTCCCTCTCTTCCAACGAGATGATGGATCTCATTTCCACTCTAAATAGCTTCTCCTGAAAAACTTAAGACGATTGCAGTGAGGGACTATGTCTGTGTGTGCTATCTGAAGATGCAAGAACCCATGCACAGGTGTTAAGAAATGAATGTAAATATTCCTTATTGATGCAAGTTGAATCAGTTCGATTCAATTTTATTTATACAGCGCAAATTCACAACAAAAGTCATCTGCTCCCTTGTATTCTCCCCAGAGGTTTTACACCGGATGCCATTCCTGATGCAACCCTCCATGGTGAGAGTGGCTTGTGTACCCACCTGGAATCAAACCAGGGACCTTTCGTTTGTAAAGCAAATACACTACACTACAAGGACACTATTACGGTTTGGTTTGACAAAAAGCTAGGAAGTGGAGCTGGCAGAGTTGAAGATGCTGAGATTTTCTTTGAGAGTGCCCAGGATGGACAGGATTAGAAATGAGTACATCAGAAGGACAGATCAGGTTGAGAGGCCACGCTGAGATGGTTTGGACATGTGCTGAGGACAGATAGTGGATGTTGATAATGGAGCTGCCAGGCAGGAGGCAAAGAGGAAGAACACAGAGAAGGTTCATGGGTGAAGTGAAGGGGGACACAAAGAGGGTGGGCGTAACAGAAGAGGATGCAAGGGATAGGATGAGATGGAGGCCACCTGGAATTGAACCAAGGACCTTTTGTTTATAAGGCAAATGTGTAAACCACCACACTACAGCGACACTACTCAAAGCATAAATATTAAAGTTGACAGTCCACAGAGGAGTTGGAATTGAGACCTTCACACAGCAAATAATAGCAATAGTAAATAATAGTGTTTAGCAAATAGTATCATGATCTGGGATGTTGAGAATTTAAGTGACTGTGAATTTGGGGTTTCCTGGATTTCTTTGTATTTTGAAGTTTTGTGAATTCTTGGTAATCAGGAAGCATTGTATGTTTTTGCTTGAGGGTTTAAATTTCACTGCTATTTTGAGCCTTCAGTTCTTGTTAAAGTTTAGTGCTAGTTACTGTTTGCGTTTGTGGAGTTTTGTTAGTTTTGTCAGTGTTTCCCTCTGTGTTTTTTCCCTCTGTCAAATACACTCATGTGTCTGTGTTTTCAGTGAGGTCTCTGTTTTACATTTAGTTTTACTTCCTCACAATTTCCCCGCTGGGGAAATTGATTATTCTGATTCTGATTCCAAAATGTAAAGTGTACATTTTAAAAAACATATGCATAAATTTAGCAAACAACAGTTATATATAACTTTTTATATTAAAATGCAGGCAATGTCTCTGCAAAACAATCAGGTGTCACAATAAAATCCCACATAAATTACTTGTGATGCTCCAAAAAAAGTTTCTGTCCACCAAAACACACAGGGACACGTCACAACACACACAACCCACAGGGACATATCACAGCACAGAGAGACACATCACAACATACAGGGACATATCTCAATGTCACAATGTCACAATGTCACAAATGTCTTAAATCTCATTATCTCTCTGTCTCTCTCACTTTTGCTGCCTTTTCTCCGAAAACATTCCCCGTCGACTCCAGAGG
>VUQH01059552.1:7843-20349 GCA_015106775.1 Etroplus canarensis | reverse complement strand
AACGCAACAAAACCTAGTCCCACAAACCAGAACACACAGTCTCCAGACCTGAACCCTATCCAGCTGGTTTTGGATGAACTGGACAGAAGAGTGAAAGCAAAGCAACCTACAAGTGCCACACGTTTATGGAAACTTCTGAAGAATATTTGATTTCCATTGTAGAAAGAATGCCATGAGTGTGTTCAGCTGTTACATCCAAAGGTGGCTACTTTGATGAGTCAGCAGTTTAGAATACATTTTGGTTTATTCCATGATTTCTTTTTGAACTTCAATAGCTTGTTTGTTCTATGCTTTCATTTCAGAGCACAATGAGACATTGAACTGCTTGAATTTCAATAAAAGACTGAAAAATTGGGGTGTTCTAAAACTTTGACTGGTAGTGTATATACTGTAGCACCAATTCACAGCAAAAGTTGCCTCAAGCTGCTTCACACTGTAAGGTAAAGACCCTACAGTATTAGACAAAACCCCAACAATCAGACCTTCCCCTGTGAGCAAGCGCTTAGCAACAGTGGGAGTGAAGAACTCCCTTTTAACAGGAAGGGGCAGCCATCTGCCTCTACTGGTTGGGGTGAGGGGGAAAATTGTTATGGAATAATGAGGGAACAGGCCTCACCTGGTCATAAAACTGCTTGTCATTCAGTTGTCCCATTACTTTAGAGCCTCTGAAAATGAGGAACCATGTATAAAAAGGGTGGAAATTCCAAAGCAGTTCATGTAATCCTTTAGTCAAACTCCTTGAACTGAAGCTGAAAGTCTGCACTTCAGTAAGATTTTGACTGTTTGATTTAAATTCCACTGTGGAGGCAAAATTACAACAAAAAAAGAAAAAGCTGCTCTGTATTCAAGCGGTTTTTGTATTGTCATACATAGACATGAGGCAAAGGTAAGTCCGCAGGTTAATCAGGTGTTCTAAAATCAGTCAGTGATTTAGTTTTTGTGAATCTAACCACCAGGAAGTAGAGTCCGTTGTCTTCCAACAGAAAGGCTGTTGGTTTGATCCCTGGCTTCTCCAGTCTACATGCTCAAGTGTTCTTGGGCAAGATACTGAACCCAAATTGCTCCCTATGCAGCCATTGCAGTGTGAATGAGGCATAGAATAAAGCACTGTATGAGTGGGTGTAATAAAAAGCACTTAGAGTGCTCACTTAGAGTAGAAAAGCGCTATATAAGCACCAGTCTATGTGATGAACACTACAGACATCCACAAAAACCTGAAATAACTACAGAACTCTGAGGTGATCTTTTTAAGTTTCTTTGCTATCAAAACAGTTTAGTCACAGTTTTCTGAACATCCTTAAATTCACTGCAAGTTTGAAATGCAAAAATTAAATCTGTATAATTTTCCAAAATATAAAGAAAATCCAGGCTTAAAAATACAGTGAACACTGTCAGAACTGTATTTTGGAGTAGTTTTCCTTATGGTCCAGCAGAGGGTGCTCTTGATATACTTTTCGCTTCTCAGATCATGAATAAAAACTGTAGCTGTAGAGCGCAATCAAAGTTTGAAAGAAAACTGCCTGTTACTGTACAGACACAAAACCGAAGAATCGTCTGAAGAATCACCTGATCATACATGAAACATAACATTTTCTTGAGAGTGATGCACCGAAACGCTCCACCGTCCAGCAGCTCATATAGAAAGAGCCCCGTAAACTTTAGTTCAGCTGAAAGTTGTCCAGTTCATCAATGACGTGAAGGTAGAACGTATGGACAACACACAATCAGCACATTATTACTGCTTTAAGGAAGCGTGACTACAAAAAGATACAAGTGACCAGATGGGCCTGTCTGACCAGTGATACTGGATGCTGGTCTAGGGATGGCCCCGGGACTTTGGAGGCTCTAAACAAGACTGTGCAGCTTCAGAACATCCCATTCCAGGCATCAAATCACACTCACTCTTTATTACCGAACTTAGACATAAAAGGCCGTGGTCCATCCATTGCAGCAGCTGCAGTAGCTGTCAGGTCAGAGGAGGAAGTGCATACCACGGCGTTCATTATGCTGCATGTAAACTGACAAAGGAGAAGTTCCAAAATATTTCTATAATGCTTCTGAGAGGGTAAAGCATCACTCTGGAGATCAGCTCCTACACTAACCAGCAAGCTTTGTGTGAGGAGCCGGGAACACACACTGATTGTGTGGCTCCTCCTTGTGGTTGTAGCACAAAACAACCACATAGAGTTTCTGCAGCTGCATAGCTGATAAGACGCTCCTTCATTGATATCCCTTTAATCAGTGTCAGTCGGTTTGTGCTTGCTCATATGCATGCTCCTGCCTTGGCTCTTCAAGCTGATGTGGGACTGAATGCTGCGTCGATAAGCCAAGAATCCTTACAAGGGGGAGATTAATCCACTTTGTGAGCTCACCTTCAGTTCTTCCATCATCTTGTTCTTACCTCAGATTGTGTTCTGTGGTTCTCCTTCATCTCCAAAGTTGTGGTAATTTGTCCTGTTTGGTTTTGGTGGCTCTTTTTTTTTTCCTGCCTGCATGGCATCTTTTGTTCTTTGTCACCTCAGCGCCAAATATTTTTGAAATCCAGCGGCTCCTTTCACCATGCGAACTTTGAGCCGTGGACCTATTCTGAGCCAGTTAACCTGAAGCTCGTCTTTGGACGGTTGCTTCCCCTTAACAACACTGGCATTATCTGTCTGCAGATCCTGAGGATTAACACTGTTAGGATTAACTTGCTGAGAGTGACGTTAGTCCTCTCGCAGTCCGGTGTTTCTTTTCTGAGCGGGTTCCTCTTCATTCCTCTCTTTCATCTGATCGAGTTCGCTCCTTTGAAGTCTGTCCTCCCTGAAACAGCAGAGGGCGCTCGAAGCCTTGGTGTTGTCCAGGTCTGATGTCGGTCCACCTCTGCATCGCGTCTGGCCAGCTGGCTGGTGTGCACACCAGCGTAAACACCAGGCTGAACATTATTAGATCAGGGAGGCTGCCCCTCCCTGAGCCTGGTTCTGCCAGTGGTCTCTTCCTGTTAAAACAGAGTTCTTCCTTCCCACAGTCGCCGAGCGCTGCTCATAGGGGGATCATCTGATTGTTGGGGTTTTCTCTGTGTAGGGTGACCTTTGTTGTGAATTGATACTGTAAATAAAACTGAATTGAACTGAATTATAATTATGTGCAGGACTTTCCTGTACTATTAGACACAGATTTGCAGAAATCAGCTAAAATGTGGGCAATATCTACACAGAAACTACAGTGAAATTGTGCATGACACAATAATAGAATAAAATGAATCAATCATAATAATGGAAATGGAATTGAACTGATAAAGCAGTGAAATGAGCTTTTTTTTGCACATATTATAATGTTTAGAGCACAGAGCCAGTTTAAAGGGATCTGTTGGATGGATTTCTTGCCACTAAGCTTTAAAAATCAAACTGAAAGGCTTCTGTATTTCTGCCTCCAACATGGATCCGTTTGAAAATGCTGTAAACCTGCAATTTGTTGAGTAACTCAAAGCAGGGGCCGTAGGTGTTAATCCTCTTCATCCTGCACGGCCAGATCAAGATCACTGAACAAATCCTCACCGCTCGCTGCTAATTTCACCCTGGTTTTTTTTCAAACCTGCTGTCTGTGACACAGATTTTGTAGCATTCAGGTGAATATTGGATTAAGGGATGCTGCTCGCCGCTGTCTGCAGGCCCGACCGGGAAGCTCGAGAGAGAGAGAGAGAGAGAGGGAGGGAAACAACAGTGCGATTCTAGGCGGCTGTTCGTGTCGTCAGCGGTGACAAAAGCTCCGTTGTTGAAGCTCCAACGCGCTGACAGAGTGGTCAACTGACAGAGGGAGCGCTTGTTTAACAAACACACACTCCATACCAACAAGATCCTCTGTAACTCGAGCCCAGGACCGAGGAGCCAACACACACACAGTAACACACACAGTAACACAATGTGGAACAGTTCATGTCAAGACACACTGTTGTACCATTGTGGTTCAGTGACTCAACACATTCTAAACCAACACTGCTCCATTATACCAGTGATTAGATGTTATGTGTGTGTGTTAAGGCTGGCCCTTTCCTCTGCTCTCCATCCACTGAAAGTGGCTCCACATGAATCCACCACAGCCTCTGACAGCTGAGCTGTACATCCTGTTCCTACGGTCAAAATGTCTTTTATGTAGACACAGCCAGAGACTGAAGACATTTCATTTCAAGTTAAAATACTATTTGATTTAACTTCCTGTTAAAAGGGACGTTCTTCCTTTCCACTGTTGCCAAGCTCACTTGATTGTCCGGGCTTTCTCTCTAATGATGTAGCGTCTTTACCTTGCAATATAACGTGCAATAAGGTGGCTGTTGTTGTGAACTGGTGCTCTGTAAATAAAACTGAACTGAACTAAATCAAAGCTGGCTTACCAACCCAGCGACCCGAGAGCCCCAAAGCACCAAAACTCACAGGTTCAAACCAACATCATCATTCCGGTAAGTGAAACATTTTATACCACCACTGTGTAGGATAGTTTGGCAGTGCTGTTACAGAGGACTGTAGGTAAATAAAAAAGAAAATACAGGTAAATGTTAAGACTGAGAAATTTGACTGTTTATAAAAATGCAAATTTGATGCCAGCATAGTTCAAACTGTGATGCATCACCTCCTCTTTGAACAGCATCCCATAACTAACTGGCCACTTTATTAGGTATGCCATTCAACTGCTCATTTACGTACAGCCGATCATATGGCAGCAACTCAGTGCATTCAGGCAAGTAGACATGGTCAAGACGACCTGCTGAAGCTCAAACTGAGCATTGGAATGGGGAAGAGAGGTGATTTAGGTGACTTTGAATGTGGCATGGCTGTTGGTGCCAGATGGCGGGCCTGAGTGTTTCAGAAACTGCTGATCTGCTGGGATTTCCTTATTTCAAGGGTTCACAGACAATTATCCAAATAATTTAACAATAGAAGACTGGAAAAACATAGTCTGGTCAGATGAGTCTCAATTTGTGTTGCGACATTCAGATGGTAGGCTCAGAATCTGACCTAAAAACCATGAAAGCACGGATCAGTCCTGCCTTGTATCAGCGTTGTAGGCTGGTGGTGGTGTAAAGGTGTGGAGGATATTTTGTGGCCACAGTTTGGTCCCCTTATTACCAACTGAGCATCTTTTAAACACCACTGCCAAACCATCCCTTTAAGACCTCAGTGTACCCATCTCCTGATGGCTGCTTCCAGCAGGACGACGCACCATGACACAAAGCTCAGGTCATTTCAAGCTGGTTTCTTGAACATGACAATAAGTTCATTGTACTCAAATGGCCCCCACAGTCCCCAGATCTCAGTCCAGCAGAGCACCTTTGGGATGTGGTGGAATGGGAGATACTGTCGTGGTCCCCCTGTTCCCCGGGTTCTGACCTGCCTTTCTGTCTTTCTCCCCGCTGTTTTCTTTCTTTCTCTCTCTATCTGGGGTTGGGGTGTGGTGACTCACCTCTTTCCAGTTATCCAGTCTTCTTCTTCTTCTTCTTCTTCTTCTTCTTCTTCTTCTTCTTCTTCTTCTTCAGAAGCTCCCATTAGGGGTCACCACAACGGATCATGTATTATGAATCCACATTTGGATTTGGCAAAGATTTTATGCAGGATGCCCTTCCTGATGGAACCCTCCTCACTTAGCCGGGCTTGGGACCGGCACTAGGAGCGCACTTGCCCGTGGCTGGGTTATTTCCAGTTATCCATCAGCTGGGTAACCAGCTCCTCCCCGCTCCCCGGAACGTTATACTGCTCCATGTCGTAAGCCTGGCCATGCTCTGGTTTTTCTGCTCCACGTTTGCTCAGTTCACTGACCTTTTTCTCTTCCAGCCTGACCACAACACCCCACCTGGAAAAGCCCACAGGACCCTGCCTGACCCACTCTCTCTGCTTCTGGAACAGGGAACGGAACACTAACCAGTCACTGGAAACATGGACTTACTTTCATGGTCCCCTGTCCTCTGGGCTTGGAGCCACCCTTTTTCCTGCTCTCTATCCCCTTGTCTTTTGGGTTGGGCTGGGTTCTGCTCAGATCCAGGTGTGGAGGTGTCCGGGCAGAGTGGAGGCTGCAGACTCCAGCGTGCTCCACCAGAGCGTCGCTGCTGAATACACAGTAAGCCAACCCTAGTTTATGTTTGCTAACCTTCTGCTCTGTAACCTGCTCCGGTGTTATCAACTATGTTCCCTTACATCCTGTCTTTGTTGTCTCAGGACCTTGGACCGCATCTGGAACTGTCTTGGAACCTGCCCGACTCCCTCTCTGGATTATCACAGGATTATCTATTCAACTGGAGCCCTGACAAACCATAACCAGAACTCACCTGCCAGTTATTCTGGTCTTCCCACCTCTAATAAAACCTCTGGAGCTTTTACACCTGAGTTCAGTCAGCGTTACCATGACCTCTGTGACCACTAAGAACTGTGCAGCTTGTAAAATAAACCATCTTAACTTTTGCTTCTTTATCAGGGTCTACACCCTCCATCCATCCACCCTGACAGATACACATCATGGTTGTGCTGCAGGACCTACAATATGTGACGCTATCGTGTCAGTATGGAGCAAAACCTGAGGAATGTTTTCAGCACCTCGTTGCCATGAAAAATTAAGGCAGAAGTGAAGGGGCTCCAACCCAGTAGTAGCAACGCGTATCTTATGAAGTGGCCAAGTGCATGTATAATAGCAAAAAAAGCAAACAGCTAAAAAGTCCTGGGTTTACATGATGTGGTAAACTGTAAATTTGGACAGATATGAACTGAATTATGTCTGAAGATGTGCGGTGGAGCCTGTTTTTAATCAAACCTGACATGTGGCAGGTGAGGAATCTTCTCTGGGAACAATTTTATTGCCAAAAGAGTTTTAAAAGCTGCTTTTTAAAAAGCTGTTAGTGTGCAGTCTACACACTAACTCCTCTTCATCACCCACCTTTACCAACAACAGGATGACAAATCACGCTGTGTTACACCTACCTACCTCTGAAAGCTTAGCGGGGAGGAATGACTGAATGACTGAGGCGCTTTTCTAATGGGCAAGAAACGTTTCCACACGCTTCTGCACCTGTGCACCAGACGTCTAATAATTTTATTCCTTTAATAAATAAAATGATGGTCAATATAAGTTTCCTTTTCTGACAAGAATTTTGTCATGTCAAAGTGAAAACAGAGTTAAGCTGTTTACCAATGAAGAATGGAGAAGAACTGCAGTGTCCAGATGTCCAGCCTGATTGAGACATGTCCACACAGACTCAGTGTTGTGATTGCAGCCAAAGGTGCATCTACTAAATACTGACCTAAAGGGTGAATATTCATGCAAACAATTATTTTACCTTATATATTTATATTGACATTAGTTTGTAAAACTCTGTTTTCAGTTAAATTCACCATGATTTTATTATTAAAGCAATAAAAGGATGAAACATCCAAGGGGGGTGGGGGGGATACTTTTCATAGCCATTGTAGCTGTAGCCCCTTAAGCTGAATTTATGGTATTGCAGGTGTGTTCATCTGCGATGGTATTTGTCTATGTAGAGCCAATGCTGAGGGGGGATGCAACCAGTGCAGACATGCAGTCCTTCAAAAATGCAGCTACACACAGCTCGATGTGACAGCTGCTGTGCGTAAACCTGTACCCAGCACTGACAGAAACCTTCATTTTAAACCTCACATGTGAGGCATCTATCAGCTCAGAAGCATGTGGAAACCATTGGACTTGGCTCTGGATCTCCAGGGCTTTTTGTTCTTGAGGTATTACTTAAAAAACCCAAAAATTGGTGCCACTCTCAGGCTCAAAAACTCTCAGTCAGCACCACAAGTGGGTGATGTGAGGTGTCTGTCAACTTGGGATCATATGCAGACCCACATAGGACTTATTTCCAGGTCTTAAGGACGTTTGTGAGTTATTATTTAAAAACAATAACCTGGTTGGCATGCTCAGGCCCAATCACTCACCTCTCAATTAACATCACAAGTGGGTTGTGTGCGTTTATCAACTCAGAACTATACAGAACCCTACCTTTGGACTTTTTTCCAGGTCTCCAGGACCTTCTTCTCGAGTTATTGATCCAAAACTTTAATCTATTTGGCACTTTCACGCTAAAAAACTGACAACAGCTGCCTGATCAGTTTCCCTGCTGGGAAACAGGAGACAGGAAGCAAGAAGTGGTGAATCTGAATCACCTGTAATGTGAAACAAACCATTTCTTGTTGAGAATGCTTTACTTATGTCATTTTATTATAATCAATAAAGAGAAACAATTCTGGAACACAAACTTTATCTCACTAGAAAATCTAACAACGACATCCAGCTGAGGTTTACAAAGAAATAAAAATTAAAAAATAACCACCAGCCAGCGGTTCTTCAACATCAAAATGTTTGCTGAGCTCCCAGTGAAACATCTCACCAGGCGGGGTGGTGAGAGTCCTCTGCGGCTGAGCCCAGACACCATTTATTGCAAGCCCATTTCTGCGGCTTATGTTTGTACCAGTCTCATTTAAATAGAGGCTTTATTCATATGCAAATTTTTGCATCGCTGTTTAACATTTAAGTCTTAACATTTTTAAAGCGTTGTAGCTACTCAGCTCGGAATCATTTTCACCACCTTTGCACCTTTAACCTTTAAACATGGACATATCTTTAACACAGCGTTGCCTGATCATCAAATGAATCAGAAGGGAGTCTCTTTTAAATTACACACAACTACATACATAATCCTGGATCACCAACATCAAGCGTCTTCAATTCAAACTTAGGTGCTTTATTAATTTATTATTTCAGGCAATAATATCTTTAATTAGGATTATTTTAGCAGTAAAAACATGTGTAAGTTTAATTTAATAACATGTTTTTATGTTATGTTTAAACATGATGATGTGATGATGTAAGTGAAAGCCAGACTGGTGGCATTAGTGATTATCAGGAGTGTCTGAGCTGCATGTGCTGTGTGTAATTATGTTATTCATGTTATTAGGACATGACTTTCTTCTGAGGGCAAAATGCAGTAAAGTATCCATAACATAAAAATATAAAATATTAGTCTGTAGACTTGGTTTAAGGTGGTGCCATGTAAAGGTCTCCAATGCAAGTCACTGATGTCCTCTGAAGTGATGAAAATGTGGCTGTGTGTGTTTCTGAGTGCTTAAAGCTCGTGTGTGTGTGTGTGTGTGTGTGTGTGTGTGTGTGCCAGGCTCAGGCTGCCAAAGTCCCGATTTATGCCAAGATTAATTATGAGCATGTTGTCCAGATCGGGATGAAAACTGACATGACGTGCAGTAATCACATTACAGTTCACACACTGCTGTGTGTGGTGCAGATGGACAGATAAACCCTGCTCTCCACATGTTTTACACGAAGCATCTGAGCTGCCGCTGCACGTCTGAACTCTGAAGTGTTTCTGTCAGAGTGCTGCGGTCATACCAGTCAACTAACCTTCAAACATGCTGAAAGGAATGGCAGAAAAGGCTTGATGTCATCACTGAGAGTGTCAGATGAGGATTTTATTTCCAGTTTTCTCTCTCATATTCAGACATCATTCAGAGAGCTTTATAATTACTTGAAGAAGCATTTTTTAAGTGTACAGCTGCTCTTTTTATGGGAAAGAGCTGCTGTACACTAGTCCATAGCACCACTTTCTTGGATTGCAAATTTGTAGAAAATTTGCACCTTTGCAATGCCATATTGACGACAACTGGTCCTCCAGCTTTCCCAAGTTATTTTGAATACTGAGTTCATGTGCTGTAAAGCGTGTTTATTTGAATGATTGATTTTTGTTTCAGGTCACTGGAACTCAGAGAACCTCATCCAATGTCCTAGTAATCCATCACAGGATTACTGTTAGGCTTCAACCAGTAATTATGTCATGTAACACCCCTTCCTTGTATTATGGGAGTCCCACAAGGCAGCATTTTGGGTCCTTTGCTTTTCCTCCATTAAAAACTTTTTTGTAGTGTGGAAATGGTCTAACTACTATATGCTGTAGATACAGTACTATTTCTGTCTGATCCCATTCAAAACTCTCTTCTGATACCTCCACCATGAAATCTACAGTTATGTGATAAAGTCAAACCACAAGACTTCTGGAACAATGTCCAGAACTGAGTCAGGCCACATGACCTAAGAATCTTGAAGTCATTGAGTCTGAACTTCTCTGCGTACTAAAGTATTCAAGAGTCCAGTGTGAGGCCATCTGTCCAACAACTAAAGCTCGACTGAAATTAGGTCATGTAACAGGACAATGATCCCAAGTGTAGCAGCAAATCTCCAACAGAATGACGGAAAAAGAAAAGAATCACGGCGTTGCAATGGCCCAGTTGAAGTCCAGGCCTTAACCAGGCTAAAATGCTGTGGTGGAACCTTAACAGAGCGGTGCGTAAACAAATGTCCGCAAACCTCAAGGAACTGAAGTAATGTTGTGCACCAAAGTGGACCAAAATCCCTCCAAAAAGATGCGAGAGACTAATGAACTCACACAAAAAAACATTTCTTCAAGTTATTGCTGCTACAGGTGGTGCTGAAAGCTACTGAATCACAGGGTGTACTTAGCTTTTCATAGGACTGTATACCTTTGATCCTAATCATTTTGGAAATCAAGCACATCACAGAAACTTTCAAATATACTGGACACATATTTTCATACAGCTATTTTTGTCATCAATGACATGGACACATAGATCTATCACTATATTACACTTCCACAATGTCTAAATTTTTCATACATGAACAAATATCAAAGCCATTAAATTTTCGCTCCAAGACAGAAGACACAGAAATGTATGAAAAGATCAGTTTCACCCACACTTATTCTTATATCAGCTAAGAAAACAGACAGGTCACAGGTCATGTTTTCACATATACACTAAAAGAAGGGGTGAGCATTACATCAGAGCAATAATTACGCTTTCTAAAAAAGTGATAGAAAGTGTTCTGAAGAACCTGCTGTAAACCAGTTTTAACTGAGTCAGGCCAGTTTTTATGTTATATATTTACTTTGTATCTTTTACTGTATAATGTAAACACACCCAAACACACCCAGACACAGGAGTAAAAGGTTCAGAGGTTTTAATGAACACACTTCAAAGTAATACAGTGCACAGGAATATTTTATTAGTGTAGGCTGGAGAGTTGGGCTTCCAAACAGGTGATCCAGAGGTGAGTCCAAGCTATCAGAAGTAACCTGGGTTTCCAGAGTTAAGGGCCCCAGTCCAGAGAGCGTGAGAGTGGGTCAGGCAGTATTCCTCAGGGAGATCTGAGTGGGCATTTGGCAGAGCTAGAGGAAACAGTGGAGAGAGCTGGTAAGTAGTGGCATAAAGCAAGATTAAACAAAACATGAGCCTTAATGTGGCCTGGCTTACTACACTGAATGCAGCTAACTGTTCCGGGGGAGTGTGGAGGGAACTGCTCGGCTTCACCCGCACGGTGCTCACGACAGTGGACAGCTATTCAAAAGCCATTTTCTTTAATATGAATGTGTTGTTATAGTGGCACATCAGCCACCGCTTTTACACACTGAGGTCTAAAATTCATCTAAAATTAAATGTTTTGTACATAAAGGGTAATAAAAACAGCTATAGAAAAAAACTTGGCTGAAGATGCGATAAAACATGCACGAAAGGGTTAAATATCCACATAACAAGTGTGCAGCCGCACTCCACCCCAGACACGCCCACACCTGAGAATTAAACAAATGAGGTTACTGCCCACACCCAACCCAGACGGACAACAAAGCAGAGAGACAAGTAGAAAAAGGGCTGATCAGAATCCAGAGGACAGGCGACCATGACATATAATACAACTAATAAAAAGAAACACACATATTCATTATCAGCAATCATTTTCTTTATCCAGAGTGTCTCAGTGTATAAAGTGACTAAATGAAATAGCCTTCTTTCATTAATGACAGATAATTATTATGTCACATTAGTAATTCTGTGTATTATCACAACAGGGTCTTTCTTCTCATCTCTGTGTCTTTTTAAACCATATGCTGTTGACTCTGTACAGCCCAGCCATGTGCTGTGCCTGAACACTAACCCTTTAAAGTCATTAAGCACCATCAAACAACATCAGCATTCCCATTACATCATGTACAGCAAACGTTCAATCACATTTTCTAAAAATCTGTAAACAGATACTACAACAAACAACTGTTTGCTTTTTGTCAGAAAAGAGGGAAACCGGTGCTTAAGCAATTTTAATTAAAAAAAAAAAACAATTAGTCATAGTCAAACTGGTTACCTGTTGATTTTTTTCTCAGTTGATGAATTAGATTATACTGTATCACTATTTGCAATCTCCATTCTAGTTCGTCCTGAGGGTGTTAGATGGGGTTGAGGTCAGGGCTCTGTGTGGACCAGTCAAGTTCTTGTACACCAAACTCATCCAACCATGACTTCATGGACCTTGCTTTGTGTACTGTGTCTGGAACAGAAATGTACCTTCCTCAAACTGTTCCCACAAATCTGGAAGCATGGAATTGTCCAAAATGTCTTGTTAAGATGAAGCATTAAGATTTACCTTCACTGGAGTTAAGGGTCCCAGGG